>WYDI02021582.1:0-29856 GCA_009867235.2 Psittacus erithacus | reverse complement strand
TTTCCTTTATCATTATTATTATTGGTGGTAGCAGTAGTGATTTGTGTTATACCTTAGTTAATAGACTGTTCTTATCTGAACCTGTGGGAGTTGTATTCTTTTGATTCCCTCCCCCATCCCTCTGGGAGCCGAGGGAGGAGGTGGGGGGGCAGCGAGTGGGCTGCATGGCAGGCCTTAAACCACAACACTCCTGCACATATAAGAGAATAAAAACAGTAACAGGGAAGCAACCATGGGGCACACTCAGAGGCCATGGCATAAGCTACAGAGAATAATTGAAATAGGGAACAATGACAAGGAAGTATGCGGGAAGCTTGAGTTTGATTGTTGCAGGAACAGAATTAAAAAACGACCCTTTGCAACTTGCCCACAGTAATTACAAAGCATGAAGAATAGCTACTAGAATTGTCTCACATACTTAAGTTTTGTTGGCTCACCTTCTGTAACTCATACATCAGTCACAAATTCTCTATTTTGTTGAACCTAGACAAAGCAATGTCCTAGCCAAGCCATGCTTCCCTTCTGGCAGAATTCAGGCTCTGGCCCCAGCATCCCAGTAGGACATTTCCTGCAGTTCACAACTGCTGTCCCATGTGTGATACCAAATATGAATGTAGAGGTCAGTGGTTTCCTCAGCTGGTACACCTCAAACTAGGTACTAGTTGAAGGTTTCACTTTTGTTTTGCAGTATTCTTAAGACAGAATAGGTTTGCAAGGAACATTATACAACTAGACAGGGCTTAAATAAGGTAGGGTTCATCATAGGTCAGTGAAAATTTTTGTAAGAGTATTTCATCTAGGCTGTTCCATTTTGTTTCCATTCTATACTTTATACACGAACGAAAATAGAGAAGTGAAACTGTTGACTTCTTTGAGATTTTGTTTGATTTCTCTATCTGGATCTCATTTCAAAGGACTTCAGAAATAATTACATTGCTTGTTTGGAAAGATTTGATATATAATGTCTATTCTTATTTCACTTGAGAATTACTGAAGACTTTTATAGATACTTATTTCAAGATTTCAAAACTCAAATGGGTATGCTGATTGTTTGATTAATGTATAATTTAGCCCACATGTTTGTTAGACATTAAAGTTGAATACACATTAATAAAAATAGTCAATCAGTGTTTAACATTGGGTCCAATCCTGATGCTCAGCTCTCAAGACTTTTTTCTGGTGATATAAAATATCACTTATTGAGGACCTAAGTTTATCTGAAATTTAAACATACATTAAAAATACATATGTAATAGTCAATATTCCTATTCCCTGTTTATATACAAAAAAGGGGGAAATGGCATACCCTTCTTTTTCTTTCCCTTACAGGTCACTTGAAGTGCAACTGTAATCTCACCTAATAAAAGTAATGAAGGGAACGGAAAAATAAAATACTCTCCCAGCTCCCAGAAATCAATTTCTTACACTTCCAGCCTCTGCCACTCAGCACTTCATTTCCAACCATCATAACACAGTTCTGAGAAGTTCTGCCAAATTCCTTAATTTGTTCCCAACAATCTTATTGATGAAAATTGTTTATGAAAGATGCAAGCAATCACAAAATAGAAATTACAGAAATTACTTCTCCTATTGAAATTAGTTAAGCTTTTACATAGTTTAAATTTTATCACCTTTAATTTGGATTTTTTCTGGTTTTATGCCTTGAATCAAATCTTCTTGGTGAAATGTGTCACAATAATATATTCACACCGGCAATAAGAAGTATATAAAGAAGCAAACTCTGTCCCTTCTGCATCTGCAGATGATATTGCTGCACCAGTGCTGCTCTGGTTCCACTGCAAGATGCTGTGTCCAGAAGAAGAAGCAACCTACCCCACCTATACAAGTGACAGAACCCTTTTCAGCTAATCAGGAATGAAAAATTTTGAGAACTGAGAGATTCCTGAGGGTGAAAAAGAACGCAGAGAAAAGAAACTCACAGCCACCATGGCTGTTACTTAGGCAATCTCCCAAACACAGCAGAATTCTCTGTGCTTTGGTCTAGAGCTTGGATTATCAATATTTAAGTACGATTTTACTCCACTACACACACTGCAGTTATAAACTACATGCACATAAATATTTTTACATGCATAATGTGCTTAAAGTTTTAAAGATAAAATTTTTGCTTTGAAAAAGCAGTAAGAATGCAGGGAAGAGTGTTTATTAAATAAATGCTCTTTGAAAAACAACATTCTGGGTTCTACCCAGCAAACAAACAACTACGGCTTCTGTTTGTGTTTAATTTTGACTGCATTTGCTTGTTTTTTTGTCAATGCTACAACAAACTCATTTAGCTAGAGACTATAAATTTGAAATGGTGCCATTTCTACAAGAAAGCCACTATTATAGGCCAAGTCACTGTTGTCCTAATTACAATAATATAGCAGGTTTATATAATCTGGCCCAACAACATAATCACTGTTTCTTTTTTACTTTATGCACCTAATATTGCCTTATATAAAACAAACCTTTTTTTTTTCTTTTTTTAAGAGATGAGGCAAATTTTAAGATGTTCAATTGAAAAACTTCCTGCATTTCTTTCTGAGGTATACTTTTGCAATGCTAATAACCTTGCGATTAAATACGGAGCGCAAAGAGGTTCAACAGATTTTAATTAATGAACACTTCTAATGTGATTTAGCCATTAACCATTGCTGATTGTTTTACTGTTAGTGTCAGGTTTCATATTTTCTCTTTGCAATAGGCTAGCAATCAGAAATGCAATTAACAATAGAAGTATTTTTATATGGTTAGGTAAGAAAGCCTCTGTTTGCTGGCAAACTAAGATTAAAAGCCATCATAAAAATAAGATGTGTGTGCTCAGCTAATGCTCTTCTGTTATTTTGCCTGTATTTTTATGTGCAAGTCAGGGTACAGACTCTGCACATTAGTCAGAAAGAAAAATATATACGCCGCCACAGGGAGCTGGAAAGCAAATTTTTTGGTGCAGCAGCAAGATGTTCATATAGAAAAAAAAACCAAAACCAACCTGTATGTTCTAGAAAAGGTAACACACAACTGATGCTAGAAATTTACATCAATCCATATTCAATGAAGCAACCATTTTGTTGAAAGATTGTAATGGCTGGTAAAAATAAAAAATGTGACCATAATGCAACCTAGTGGGACTATGTGTTCTCATTTCCCCAGGAACATCTGGGAAGCATTTTTTGCTTCTCTGATGCCCTTTTGGTCTCCTTCACTCTGTCTTCTACTCTTCCCAAATCCTGACAAGCTGAAATCTCTGTTTCATTCAGAAGATCTGATTACCAATGTGACAGGGCATTAAGAGTACATTTGCATAAAAAAAGACCTACCATTATTTACCAACTGTTTTGTTTTTCTAAGAGGATCACTGTGCTTCAAAATCTCTAGCTGGATTTTGAGTTTGGTTGATAGTAGCTGTGCAGTCAGCAGTGGTCAAAGCAAAGCATTGTTTGTATTCAGCAGGTCAGATAAGCATTCTTTCCAAAATGAAGTCTTTTCTTCTCTGTCCTTCTTTGCTATAATCTCACAGGTAGCATGACAGTTGTCATGGTAACAATTTTTTATTGAATAAAATTGCAATAATCTCATAAAAACCTGTATAACTTCTTGACATGTAAATTATTACTGCCTCAAAGCTGAAGAAACTTATTTTTTTCTCATTGTTCTTTTTTTTAATACAAAAACATAGTTTTAAGTCTTATCACCCTGTATTATTCTATATGAGACCGTTTCCAAATGCAAGGACTATGAATTAGAGATTTCACTAACCAAATAAAGAAAATGTATGTGGACTAGAAATCTGTGCAATGCACTTCAGAACTTGTTCTCATATGCAAAATGCACACATAAAATATTATCATTGGTATTGTAAATTGCATAGCTTGGTGTCTATGCAGATATACACGCATATATACATGGATATGTTGAATGAGTGAGGGTTTTTTACAGATCATACCTTATTTCAATCCTACCTTCTATATCAGTACTTGAATGTATTTTTATTATTATTAATAGCTGATTTATTGCTCTAAAAGCCTAAAAGTTGGATCAGGTCTTATAATGCGAGTCCTCAAGGACCCCAAGACCGGAGCACAGGGAAAGGCAAATGCAGATGACAAGAAGATGCAAATCATCCTGGGAAGAAATGCTGGCAGCAGACAGTGCTTGGTCGCCGTTATGTTAGCATACCTACCCCACGGTGCCTACACCATGTAGACATCACGGGCAAGTTTTAAGGACTGCTTTGACGGCAGAGAAACAACAGAAATCTTGCATGAGTTTTTCATGGGATCTTCCTGCACTTAAACAAAAGCATGCGAGAAATAGGTATGTATTTGGAAATGGTAGGTATTCAGCTTTTAAGTGTCCAGTGGACTCCTTTCACTGATGAAGAAACAATGGAGGTGGAAGATGACTTCCTAAACAGTGATAAGTGTTAGAGATATGGGCCAGAACAGTTCACTAATGGAAAAATGGGCAACTAATGCTTGACATGCTAGAGAGACAGGAAGACTAGCATGTATTCTGTATATATAGTAGAAACCTGAGTAGAGCCACTCACAGAGGGAGAAATGAGAAAAAAATGTGTGCACTTTACAGATGTAACACTGATTTGTGAGTGATGAGAGCCGTACAAATACATAGATACAAGACTTCATTTAATCTTCTGTAAAGAGAAAAACAACAAAAGCTTCCCTACAATGAGAAATTGTACAAGGAGGAGTAGGTCCCCAAGGGAAATAACAGAATCCTCCTCCCTGAAGAGCTCACTCTATTGCACAGGATGCTAGATAATGTATTCTAAGGGAAAACCCTGGAAAGACAGGAAGATTAACTAACGGGGTAATTTGTCTTTCCCAGCTGTAATTTATTTTACTCTAAGTAGTGAAATACTGTGATGCTGTCATGATCTTGTTTATGATGATTAAGGTAAGGAAGAATGAAAAGAAGGTTATTTATACAACTCAATTTTAGGCTCAACTGGCTAAGTTCGGTACCTAGTTGCACTAGTTTTGTGCTCTGTCTAAGAGAGGAAGACAGATTTGTCCTTTTCATAAGATCCTTCCTTCCTGGTTGACCAGAGAAGAATACAAATTAAATTAGCCAGCTAGCATAAATGCCTAAACTTCAATTGTATGACTACTTCCTTTTGTGTATGTACTGAAAAACAGGCTCCACCAGTTTACAATACTTATAGTCCAGGAACTTCAAGCATGTAAGCTGACACACCAACATGCAGGGCAATTACAGATCTTGCAAGACTTTTGTTTTCATTTACATAAATTTCCATATATATATATACACACATATATAAAAAATATATATATAAAATGTATACATACATACAGCTATGTGCACTTATATAGCCAATTGTATATATTTTCTGAAATAAACAACTGATATATTTCATATACAGTTTTATACAACTAAAAGCCTAGAGCAACAAAGCATTACCTGTTTGTTTTATGTAAGTAGTCATATATAATGTCACTGAAACGCACAGCAAAAATAATTTCAGAACCCAGTATTCTACAGACCTACAGGAAATGGCAGATGCTGCCCCAAAGACTTGATAGTCTAAACCAAAAGTTTTAACACCAGAAAAATCTGGCTTAATAAAGGGATCTGAAAGAATTCAACAGAAGCAGCTTGGTCAACAGTAGGACATAACCACTACAATATATTATTTAGTATCACGCAGGGAAATGCAAGAAACTTTCAAGGCCAGGTCGGACAGACCTTCGGGTGGCATGGTTTAGCGGGAGGTATCCCTGCCTATGGCAGGGGGGTTGGAAGTAGATATCTTAAGGTCCTTTCCAACCTTAACTATTCTATGATTCTATGAAACTCCTTCCTGTTTCCACCAGGAAAGTAATCTGTTCATATACATCTGATATACTCAATCATTAGGTCCATAAGCAGAAGAGGTATCCAAGTTGTTTCTTTCAAGAGTTACACATTTCTTAATGCAATTTTTAGAGTAGATAGTTTAGAAAGTTAATGAAAACTTTAAAAAATGTTAATAGCATGCACTATGTGTGTTAGTCAAAATCTCTGAACAGCTCAATATCCTACCACGTGTAACACATGTTTTTAGATTGCTCATGCATCATTTTGAGGACTTTTTATCATGTGAGAGAAATGGGAAAAAAATATATTGTATGCAAATGTGTAACTGCAGAAGTATGAAAGGTGCTTGCTATGCATAGGAGAAAAATGTCTTCTGTACAGCCCACAGACAATGGAGCAAGCTGGCAGCCTTCAGCATTTTACAGCTGTATAATGAGGACTGTAGAAAGTGTGGCTGTGAGATCTAGTAAGCTGCATATTTTACAATCTTTCGTGCATACATTAATTGTTTTAGAACTCTGATGCTGCCTTTTTGACATGATATTTTGGAAACAAAAATGTTTTACATCAGAAATACATATTCACAGCTAGTGATACAGATAACTCTTTGGCAATTACCCATGCTGATGTTACCTACTGCTTGGATTTAGCTTGTGTGAATCTAATAAGAAAGGACACTGACTTTTCAGTTTTAAGGTTGGCAGTTCTTTCTTTCTACAACTTATAAGATGGTGCCATTAGAAAGCTTACAGGTATTCCTTTATAAATCCCCTAGGTGACTGTTTGTTAGGATTAGAATACAGTCTGCAACATCACAGGCAATAGTAGAAGGGTAAAATATATTTTATGTTTGGCTTAAAGAATTATGGGTTTTTTTTTAATGCTTTTGTTTTGCTTTGGGTTTTTTTATTTTCCCTTCAGATGTCACCCTCACTATAGAATATTAATCAATATTTGTGAGAGATGTGGGAAATAGCTGTGCCTTTGTTCAGGATTTTTGAAAGACTGCTTGTCTCTAATCAATTGACTATTTCATCAGCATTCACTTTGCTAGCTTCCCAGGCAAAGACAGTAAAATTGGATGATCACTGTAGACTATATCTCCAAGCAGGAAGAAAATCCAGTACCATACGGCTTGTTGATTTCAATGGAAGTTTCAGGTTATGCTCAGGTATATTGCATAAAAATATACATAAATCATAAAGTAGCCCCAGCTGTTTATCACAGAAACTCTTTCATTTATAACTTTCTGTTGTGAAAGCAGAAAATGGCTGGTATAATCTTGCAGCTTTGATCCTCTGCTTGCTTTGTTTGGTAAAGTGAAGCCTACGACGTCAGCAACTGGAAAGGTTGCAAAAACAGACTCTGAAATATTGCCCTCTCAGGCCACTGTGGAGCAAGCATATGGCAGCAGAGACCATTTGAGCCCCAGGGAAAGGGTACAGTTGAATCAGCTGCCCAGCAGTACTCTACCGGCTGATTCATGTCAATATGGCTTTCACATCAGCTCCACAGGCAACTGCTTATCTGTATTCATGAAGAAACATTAAATGCTGCACATTCAGCAACGAAACAAAGACAGACTTACCAATTCGGAGCAGGGTGCAGAATGACCACCACCAGGAAAAAAGTGTATTCTGAGTCAGATCTGAATCTCATTTTCCCAAATGTCAAGTGTGTCCATCAAAGAGATGTCTTACACAGGCCATCTGAATTAATAGAGTTTAGGGAGTATTGGTCTTCACTGATCTAAAGCTAAACTTTTGTGTTAGCAGCGTGATGGAAGTTCTACTAGTAAAAATTTCTGTGAAAATCTTAACACACTGAATGAAATTTTCTGACCTAGAACTTCCCACCTCGTGGTGAGAACTTGTCTGCGTGTCCCAGAACTGAAAAAAGAGAGAGTACATTCCAGTCCTGTGGCATTTCATAGAGATTCTGTCTGCCACTGTACAGGTCTACTTCCTCTCATCTGTCTGTTTTCCACTTAGGCATCATTGACTGGCCAGCAAATGGGCTCATGTCACATGCCTAGCTGTTTGGAAAAATGAAATAGTATGCTTTTAAAGCCTGCAAAACAAACACCCTACCACTGTTTGAAACACCTTTTTAATTAGAAATTTGGGAAAACTGTGAAAAATTCTGCCAAAAAAAGATTTAAACTTGCAACCAAAAAAAATAATGTTTCGCAAACCTGAGTCAAAGACTTATTTTCATGTAGTTACAGAACAAAAATAAGATGATCTGTTTGATATGTACAAGAGAAAGCAACCACAAAGAATTTCAGAAGCAGAATACCTGCAACAAGAACAAGATGTTTGTTCCTACGAGACAAGAATCATCTGGAAAAATGACAGTAGCACAGGCTCTTGTAGATTACATGGGACTAGAGAAGTATACACCTAGGACTGCCAAAATTTCCTCTGCTTTGCCCTCATATGATCAACATACAGCTATGTCTGTCTGTCTGTCCTCCTCCCATCATAGGAAGATGCATTCCTCTATATGAACTCTGTAAGGAACTATGACTTAATTCTGATCCAAACAGCTTTTCCCTGAGGAGTTTACCTTCACTATGTGCCACATGCATAATTTTCCTTTGTGCAAACGGAATGCATGTGTGCAAAAAATGGAAAATCAGTGGCAAATTTGTGACAGTTAATGTAGAGGAAAAATGGCAGTTTGTGTCTAAGAAACCACTACACCCTAATACCTCTACACTTTGCCCAGGTAATTTTGGGTTTATTTCTAAGAATTAGGCAGTGCCTTCAGAACCTGAACATTCAACTACTTGCTGCCACTGGTACAAAGTGTTTTAAGCAATCCCACTGATTTTAACAATTTTGTATAAAGTCAATGAATTAGCTAAGTACACATGGGACAATACAGGTCTGTGCAACCAAAAGGTCAGATTATAAACCTATAAAGAATACTATCATAACTTTATCTGTTGTCCAAGATCTCACAATGGTCACTTAAGAACAATATACAAAGTTAAAGACATTTGCAATCAGACCTCATGAGAAATGAAAGTACAAAAATAATAGCACAGAGTCAGAAATACATTTTTTCAAGGCTCAATTACAAGTCAAGTTAAGGGGAAGACTTGCTTTTGAATGTATCCTAAGGATATATTTTGAATATATCCTAAGGAATTACTTCAGGTTACTTATGACTTTGCTTTTGGAACTGTGTCTCTGTCATGCAGAATGTACAGGAGATTTAAAACGAATGCACACTCACTAAATAAATCTCTCACGTAAAACACTGTTCAGAACCACAGCTAGCGAACTTGATTATGCACAAGATGAACAAAAGGAGGAACAAGACAAGATGAAGATACACATTTTCTAACAGCTGCTACATTGTTGCCATGTTTTACAACATCTGCTAGTCTTTTCCTTAGCTTTTGCACTCTCTCTACATTTTTCAGTTGGGCTAATTTGTAGTTGACCCCAGCAATATAGTCCTTTTACTCTACAATTTCGTGACAAACTATCATTGATTTAACAGTCATGCTCAGTGTCCTAAAAATCAATGAATACATAGGAAAAAAGCCCCAGCAAGCGAGTGTGGTTGATTTTGATAACATTTCGGGTCAGGTTTTTATCGCAACTTTATAATTTATCAAGTTATTTTATCACTACTCACATCAGACTTCGCATGTTCATTTCATATTCAGCTGATTTTGTCCTTTTGCAAACAATCTGTAATTGGAAGAGAACTAATACCTTTGAGAGAACTGGAAATAAAAGCTACACTGTATGCAGTGCGCTTCTACTATATGTGGCCATACTGAGTAACATTGTTCTGTTTCTGGGAGGGAAAAATAGAAAGATTGAATGATTTCTTATTTACTATGGTGTAATCAAGGGCAAGCTTTGGAAAACATTGCGAAGTATATGTGCTTCTGCCAAAACTGGAAGTTGATATTCTGACTCAATTGAAAGCCTAAATCCTTTCCAATAAAGACCTTTTTTCCCTGATTAATAACTTTCATGGAAGCATTTAAGGACAAAAATATTATTCTAAGCTCTTTCATATCATTACTATTTTCAAGTGCTAAAGCCAAATCATTTCTAGACCAATGGCAGACTTAATTCCACTGTGTGTATTCTAAGATGGATTTTTTCATGACCATCAGGGGAATTCTTAATATTTCAAGATTATTCATGTTTGTCTGTTTACCTTAATTCAGGCAAACTATAAAAGAATTCTCTTTCCTTATGGCTTTTGTTCTTTTTCCATCTGTGTCCTCTTTTATTTCACCAACACATTTGTCACTCTACTTCTGTCGTCTTCTGTCTTTCAACATGTCACTACCTGTCTGAACACTCTTGGCTTCACTAAGAAAGGAATCAAGAAATTTCACTCCTCATTCTCTCCTGGGAAAAAGATCCTGAAACTTAAAGAGGACAATATCCACTTTTGCTCCCATTATTACCTCTGCAGCATGCTTCCAGGGAATTCATGGATCTGTGCGGAGCTGAGAAGGCAACACAGAAACAGAACATACTCGATGGAGGTGGCGTGGTGGTTTTGGATTTCTTTTCTTTTCTTTAAATAAGTTACAGGACCAGTTCCAATTACCCTTGTGGATCTTCTAAGATTGCTCATTCATTTACATAATACGCTATCTTTACTGCAGGCATGTATACAGAGCTCACAGACAAATAGGAGGAAGAAAAAAAGAAGCTTCCTCCCAGAAGCTTAGCTGAATCTCTTTTTGAAAGGTTTTAACTGGGTTTCATTCCCAATGTGTCCCTTTAAAGTAATTAAGCAAGATTTTCAGGCAAATTAAATTATACCCTATTTGTGAAATGCAGCACTGTTAAAATGAAGTCATTCCGCAGATTTCACTTTTTGATCTTTAATTCCTTAAGAAAACTAGTATCAGAATTAAAAGATTAGAGTGCTCAGTTTCAGCAAAGAATATATTCTCCATATACACTCTTAGCTCTCACAAGCAAATCCATAATTTTGGAGTTAAGGAACAGGGCTTACTGTGGTAGATTATTATGTGATAGGAATTACATAAAAAAAAATAAAGGAACATAAGGATGAAATAAGGGAAAATCCAATTTAGTTCTCAAAACTTTTTCTGGAATCTGCTCCTCTCTTTCCTCAAAGGGAGAAATAAATGATTTCAAAATAACTCTGAACACAGTGACGATACACAGCACTCAGTACGCGTGTGGGTGTGTGTGCGGTAAAGACGGCTGAAAAGTGAGCATCATTCCTACAGGAGATAACACAGCGCAATACTAGTTGTCTCTGCACCAAGCAGTGGGAAAAAAGTCATGCTAATCCCTTTCTTTTGTTTTATTAGGGAAGCAGGATTTTCCAGATATCACTGATACATAACATAAAACTCAAACAGGCTCAACTGTGGCCTTATATGTGTGGTAATTTCATATACTGGCACACACACACTCATTCATACATACCACATACAGAGAGTTTGACTGTACATTCAGTTTGCACATCCTCCATAGCGTAGCATTCGTGTTATAGATAGCTATGCAAAAATACCACTGATGTTCATATAATACATTGCTTCTACCAAGGAACAAAAGACCAGTATTTATTGCACGTAGTACAAAAACTGCATTGTGTTAGAACCTCAACATTATGTTTCAGGGCAATGAAAGGCTACTGTGTTCATCTGTATTTTATGCATTGCTTTCCACAGAGGTCCAAAAATAAAATGCCTTGTACTGCATCCTCATTACATAAGTACTATATATAGAGCATGTGAGTTCCTCTTCTGTTTCAGGAGTCAGAATCGCATTTTGAGGAAAGGGGTTTAACAGAATTTTGCTTTATCCTGAATAAGAACACTGCCTAGTAATGACTGTGTTGTAGAAACGTCAAGGTTGAAATTAGCAGTGGGTGGAGAGCTCTTCAAGGGGAATTAAGTAAGTGGATAATAGAAGTGAAATACTCAGTGGCAAGAAAAAAATAATAAAAAAAAAAATCTTGAACTCTGAAAGAGACAATTTTCTCATAAACATTGTGGAGAAGTTGAAAGTCATTTTAACAAAATTTCAAGAAAGTTAAAATACTCTATGGACAACCGTTTAGTACTGCTCTTGATGGCGCTACCTGTGGGTTAAGAAAGGAAGGCAGAAGGAAATAGCAACATTAGTGAAGGGGTCACATTCTCATCTTCTACCTTCCAGCCTTGAAATCTGGTTCCATCAGGGATTAAACTGCAGATTGGACGGTGTCTGCTGCTCATTCATGACCTGTGTTATGCAGTGGCAAACATACTCTAAATTTTGAAGTGGCAGTTGAGAATTAGGTTTTGTTTTCCAACAAAAGGAGTGTATGTTTGTGCTTCTTTACAGAAACAGCTTGAAAACATGCACTTCTAAGAATGTCACATAAAAAAAACCAAACATGCAATGTTCAGGGATCATAAAGGATAAATGTGCACAACTCACACAGTTTCAGCAATAAAGGCAATAAACGGTAGACCTCCGAGGTAATCCGTAATAACTTTTTACTTATATTTGTGTTGTTAGAATAAACCCATTTGGGACCAAACTCTTTCCTGCAGTTTAGGAATACACAAAAATGTGGAAATACATTATTTCAGAGGCAGTTCAGTGAACAACCATTTCTCGTCACCCCTCTCCCTCACACTAGGGAAAGCAGAAGAAAGAGTATCCTCCGAAAGCCAGCCACTTTCACGATTCCCTAAACTGACATCTATGTTCAGATGTTGGTTGCTTCTTCTACAATCTTCTATTATAAAGTTTTCCCAGATAAAGTTCTACATTTTAATTAATCTGTCATTATTTTCCTTTACATTTTCCCCCTCCTCTTACACCCTAACACTCTTCTCAATTGTTTCCCTTTACCTCTTTCATTAATGTTTTACCTTTTATTCTCCTGTTTTCATTAAATGATCTTATGAGATGTCTTAAACCTCACCCATTCACTAGATGTTTAGACATCTGGACTAGTTTCCTGTCAAAGTTTTTGTTTGGTTTTTTTTTCCTCATCTTCTTTACAGTGAATCCTCCGTGGTTAGGGGCCACGTTTCTACTAAGGATTATAAATATTGTTCACATGTACAGATACAAATTATTTTTCTAATAGCCTCTGTGACCAGAAATGATCTTTTCTTGTCTGAAAGTATCTTTTGTTTTTTCCTAGAATACCAAACAAGTCCCATTCATAGAAAGATTAACTGCCTTCAATTTTCCTTCCTTCTTCTATTCCTGTTTTTTAAATTTATTTATTTAATTAAGCCATTTTCTTGCCTAGAGCTTGGCAGAAATATCTTCTGAAAGCAGGTCCATATTATGTTTTTGCTGCTGTATAATTAGAAGTAACTTCACAATTAAGCCTATGTTTTGGTAAAAGAACTGACATGCAGGCTTGAAAATTCATATATCAGTTTCGACACAAGCAATTCAATGCAACCAAGATACGAAAATCTCTCGGAGAAGTGTTGATAAAAATTGAAGCCTTGGTTATCACTGTGTAGCCAGCACACAGTGCCTACATTTGAAAATGACTCGGTACAACTCATTCAGCTGAATGTGAGACAGACAATGGTTCTGGCTCCTCCTGTTTCTCCTGTTTTTAACTAAAAAGACAGAATGGTGGTTTTGAAACTTTTTGATAGGGTGATGCTTTATTTTACAAAGTGCCCTGGCACTCCTTCAATTATCTTGCTTTGACAGATGCAGACAACTTGCTGAAAAGCACATTATCCTCAACCTAGTAACAGAAAACATTAGAATTTACTCTGCATTTCATGGCCAGATTTTGATGTCTTTGATTATTTTGAATTATTATATTACCCGGAAATTAAGTCTTTTGGTTTGATGGGTTTACTTCCCCTTTGCTTTAGAGACAGCTAAAGAACACCTACATTCAATATTTATGTGTCAGTAGGGGCGGAGGATCTGAGTACATAAATGTTTACCTCTCTAAGTACAAACTTATACATCTGCAATTTCAGAACAAGGGACAAATTATGTAGGAAGAAAAAATCTACTACATTAATCCGTGAGGAAACAGATTCACACTAATCCAGCAAAATGAGTAAGTATAAGTATTAAGAAGATTATTTCCTACTCCTTTCTTTTTCTCTGCTTTCACCCAGTTAATTTCCCTTTTCACCGTCTTTTCCCACAGCTTTCTCTGTTTTCCCCTTCCATCTTCTATGCAAATCTTATTGCTAATTGGTTAAGTCCACTCTGGACTCTAACCATCAATTCCCAGACACAGAATCTTTCGTGTCAATGTTTTTGGCTGATTACAGTTGCACTTAGAGGAAAAAAATGTCAACATACAGCAAGTGCTACAACAGTGTACAAAAATACACAAACACATAATTAAACATCAACAAAATATCAGTAGGATTAGAATGTCATGTTGGAGCAAATCTTGATAAATCCTTCTCAATAACAATACAGCATCATAAAAGGAAAATAAATTTAGCCCATTAAAGTGTTGTTGGACAAAGAAAGACGCATTTATACATCTGTTAGTCATTTTCTTACTACTAAGGGACTCTACTATTGTGCTGCAGATGAAAGCTTGGCCAAAAAGAGATTTGAAAATATGCAAATTAATGTTAACAACATAATAAATATCTTACTATTCATCAACAACTCAATTGCATTCTGGCATAGTTTAAACTGTGAGTAAACAAAGTTAGTCAACGTTTAGACATACATACCTACAACAGACATTTCTGGAACCGTGGCATGATATGGACCATCAACAAACTCTGGGGCATTGTCATTGATGTCTTGAACCTTAATAATGAATTCTGAGGGAGGCTCGAGAGGTTGGTTTGTGTCCCTGTCGACTGCTTGAGCTGTTAGAGTGTATTCAGCTTTTTCCTCACGGTCAAGTCTTTTCATTGCATGAATGTCTCCTGTCTTGTCATTGATCACAAAGATTGTTCCAGCTCCATCTCCTGACAGAATATACTTGATTTTGCTGCTGCCAGGATCCAGGTCTGTGTGTAACTAAAAGGAAGATCAAAGCATTTTAGAGACAAAAATTATGCCCTGAAATATTTTTGTCCTGGTCTAACCATATATTTTCTCAAGCTATTCTTTTGTACTTTTATCTTAGCACAAGTGATCCAGATCACAGATTGAATACACAAGGAGAGTGGGAATTTGTATGCATACTAATCAAAAGTGAATGTAATCATAGGCACAATTAGACTTTCTATTTAAAAAGCAGCTGTTATATATATTTTAAATCCCTGTTCTAAAATGTAAATGCCTTCAAAACTATTATCAGCCAAAATGAACAAGCACAGAATGTCCTTAACCTGTTAGATCAAAGGGTAAATGAAGGATTAACAATAATATATATTTTAATCTAGTTTCTTATTTTTAGTTATTGCTTTCAGCTTATTTTCTGGTGATTGAAAATGGCTGAACACTGGCAGCTATGCAAATGCTGTAACAGACAGCATTTGCAGAAATTTAGAACTGTATCATAACTCAGCTGTTAGTAGAACTTAAAAGGTTCTAAGATTGTTGCTATGAAAGTATTTCCCCTGAAAGAAAGTATTGCTAAAGCAAGTTTCCAGAAATCTAAGAAGCATCTTTAGACTTATCTTCTCTTTCTTCTCAATGCCTCATTAGAAAAAAAATATACATAGATTGAACTTGACTTTTCAAAAAAATAAGATAGGTTTAAAATAATCTGAAACAGGACAGTAAAAGTAGATATTTCTTCTCTGATGTTTTTTTGTTACTTAAGAGCCTGAACTGAAGAACACTGGCAACAAAGGACTATTACTGATTTTTTTATAGGCTCAGAGCCAAGTACTAAATATCAGATTATATCAAAAAACTTTTAATTTGCAAGAACAAGCACATCAATTGCTGGACTGTATGTATTGGTGTCAACACTTTCAGAAACACTGGACGATAAATACACAGTATTAGTGCTTTAAATTCTATTTATTATTACATCAAACACACACAGTGTGAACAGTAAGAAGTGAACAATATGTCATTAAAGATTTAATTTGCATTTATTATTATTTATTTCTGCTTCACAATAGATAGGCTGAAGGAAATATGATCAATCTGCTTAAGTAAGCTGCAACATCACTTAAAGCAACTACTGTTACTACTTATTCCTGCTTGCCCATTTTTGCGCAGATAGATTAACAAAAACTGTTGCTGGTTATGCATTTTGCTCTTCAATTGATAGCAGTGGTTGCCAGGGCTGGACAACACTGTCATTTGATATAAGAACCTGCATTAGGATATTAAAATAGGTGTGGAAAAAAAGCCTTGTAACAATGGCTACAGCCAAGCCACAAGTAGATTTTTATGTCATGCCACAAGTAGGTTCTGCAGGTTCTTCAGAAGATAATTGGCCATATACAGTTATATCTTCAAATTAGCTGTTAGGAATAAAAGCTTAGAAAACTCAATAACAGCACCTTACAAAAGAGGAATCTTGAATTGTTGCAATGAGCGCAGCACACAACGACAGTCAGGTCTGCTTTTCCATTTGATCTGGTTTATTATACATACAAAACCTGGGCCACCATTGTATTCTCTCCTCTGCAGTAACAGCAGAACTCCCACTGAGTATAAGAGGTATAACTTCATCCCCTGTGTTTTGCTGGGCAACACATTATTACCACACCAGCTACTGCCACACCACTGTTTTAACGACTTTTTAAAAGCACTTCAACTGTCTGTGAATATGAATGACTCAATGCCGTTCACTCTTCCTACACAACCTACACGAACATACACATAAACATAAAGTGACTGCAGAGCCCTTTTTCAAAACCTCTATTTTTCTTTTTGTAGTTTCCATCAGCTTTTACTTGAGAACAATCAGCGCAATTTGTGTTCTGTTAATTAAAGTTAACAGCACTCTCCAGTTGGTTAGTACTGCAGTTTTGTCCAATCGATAAGCCATGTTAATATGTTACTATAATTTTTTTTTGCCTTAAAGATTATTGCCCTTATGAACAGGATTATACTCAATGTATAATCAGGAGCATAAAAAATAATTTTCAGGGTCCCACAGTCTGTCAAAATCAATCTAGAATATATATGTATTTTAAACAGGCTGTTTATACTTAAGTGTCTGTTTGATCCCTAAATAAAAATTATACATTAATTAACACTGAATATGAAGATTTTGTCAGTATTCACAGCTGAAATAGAGTGGTATTATATCACAGTGCTCTCTAGGCACACATAACTCAGCACAGGAATTTGGAACATCTTGGTTCACCTAAAAAACTCTATAATATATAATAATATGTAATAATGAAAAAAACCATATTATTACAATTAATTTTTTCCTCTAACAAGTTAAAGTCCTTTGCATCAAAAGAAATAGATATTGCTATTTGAAACACTGTAAAATGAAGGACGAAACATTAAACAAAGGTAGAAAAGCTAGAAGCATTTTACAATCTTAAAGTTGAAGCTGAGTATGATCATCAGATCAGTTTTTTAACCTAAAAATTAATAGTGGGGAAAAAAAAAGAAAAAAGAGTAAATGTTTTTTCATTTATAATTAAAAAAAAAAAAAAATTAAAAAACCAACCAAACAAACAAAACCAAACAAAACACCCAAACCCAAATATGGCATTTACTGGAATCACATGTGCTTTCTATGGTGAGCATTCAGATTGACCAATTAAAATATCTTCCTAGGTTTTGAAATTCTTACACTGTACTACCAAAATATTGCAATAAATGACCTATGAAAGAGCAATTTTTTCAAAATAATTTCATTGTTTGGATTTAGGATTAAATAATCACTACTTACAAATTTAAATTACAGACCTGAAGGGAAATTCTAAGCCAGAAAGCATAGTATTTTTTTCCAGGTAGTATTTCCTCTCTTCTAGCAGATGTGAATGATAATTTACAGCAGTTGTCAAGCTTCAGCAAGCTGTGTTCATGTGAAGGTTAAAGATCATTAAACGCACAATTATATAGGGTCTAGGTGAACGATAGAGAGGCATAATGAACATGATAAATGAATATCAGTTTCTGCTGAAAAAGCCTCACAAATGTTGTAAACATGAAACTGCTTTCCACACCTGTAACTTTATTTGTTGAGCCTGTGCCCGACGGCCAATCTCTTATTTTCCAGAGCAGTATTGAGAAATGTAGCAATTGCTATTTAAAAATGGAGACATCTATAGCTAAAAATGGAGACATCTATAGTTCACTTCTATGTCCCACTAGCAAAGAGCATCCCAAAACACATACAAAAGCATATTTACCAGAAAACCTGATCAGGTTCAGAGTGAGTCAAACTCACTTCCTTTATGTGAGATTCAGTTAATCAGACTTCAAAGGAAGTGAAATTTTCTTTCTCCATCACTTTCTTGCCTGTGGGACCATGAGTTCACGCATCTCTCTCCCCTAAAGTAGCAGACGCAACCCAGTTTGTGCATGAATTTATGGCAACAGGAGAGGTTTTGGATCCACTCCTGTCTTTAATGGTGATGCAGATGCCTTATATTTATACCCAACTAATGTCTCCCATATAGCCTCACCACAGGTCTGTTCCTAAAAATGACCTTCATTCAAAATGAGCCCTCAGGAAACTGCAGTTTCTAATCATTATTAATTCTTTTGCTATTCTATGTTACAATACAGATGATAATCAATGAAGCAAGTATTAATGATAACAGCATACACAGTACACAGTGTACTTCCACAAAACTAATGTTATTTTCACTAATAATGAATGCATATCTGAAACTATTGCCAACACGCTATTCAAATAAATAACATATATTTATAGTCTCCCACGTACATACATTACAAATATGCATAATTACAATCAATGCAAGAGAAATCGCGGAGATGAAACTTATTCAAAGAGCCTCTATATTCTGTGTATGTAAAAGTGCTACTTTGCAGTAAAAGAACAAATACATAAGCATGTTACTGATATTAAATTCTCCTGTTCCATAGATGCTTATAATATATTTAACCACATTTTCTGAAGAAGTATGTGGTTCATAAGTACATGGCAGCAAAGGGCTTTATGTATGGACAAAGGCTGGAAGCTCCAAGCTAGGCTGGAGATTTATGAGTCTCTTCTGCAGACGGAAACTGTCTCACCTGCCCTCAGTCAGCTACCTGGCCAATCCATGTAGTCAAAACAACAGCTTGCTCAGCACAATCAATTTCATGTTGAAGCCATGTGTTCACCATCAGGAAAGTACACAATGCACCTATTCCCTACTCCAAATTAGCAGAAAGCTTTTGACTGGCCTTTGTAGTAAGATGGGGCACTTCCAGTTCTCTCCAGGTGTGGTGTTGATGCACAACTTCATACACAGTAACCCATATGTAATGCATCACCGAAGGGAGGTTTTGCAATCCCAGTTTCCTCGTATTAGTAAAAAAGCATAAACGTATCAATAATTCACAAAAGGAAGAAATCTGCGTATTATGAAAATAATCCTGGACATTTTTAATTAAGAAAAAAGAAGGTGGCATTATGTAGTCAAGTTTTTATTTAAGTTTATTAGAAAGTAATTAATTCATCCTCATGTAATTACAAGGGAATTACCCCTTACTTGCTTCAAGGGAAAAGGCATAATCTGCCCTTAAAACTTCATTTTAAAATTTGCATAATTCTTCTCTTTCATAACTCTGGAATCTTTTCTAAGGAATTAACTTGTGCATCACTGATATTCACCTGATGTTACACAGATACACACATAACACATCAATGCTATTCTGATGCTTCAGGTTCTTCTATTTTTTGTCTACCTATGCCTCACAATAAAATTCCTCATTGATGAGGCAGACCCCATTTAATGAACTTAAGAGACAGAATTTTCACCTTTCATGATTCTTTTCTAAAACTCCTGGATTCCAAGAAGCTCTAGATCATTCTGTGAAAGTACAGAAGGATTCTGGTGACTTTCACAATGATTTATATGTATCAATGCTTTCAAAACTGTAATGTACCTTACACAAAGTGTGTTCCTTTCTGCATGTGATATTGCAGATATTTTCTTTTCTAAAAATATCAACATAATTAGGTGTTACAGAAGGTTTTTGTGTGTATTGTTGACATGCTCTGACACATAGTAGACAATGAGCACTTTTATTGGCAACCCACAGTTTTAAAATAATTCATAATTAAACTATTATAGATTCATTTGAACACAATGCAGGATTAATAAAATGAAGGTAATTTAAATTTAACGGAATCTTTCATTTTCTCCATGGATAGGCTGATTCCATCTTTAGTAATGGAAATTATAGCTGCACAATGGGGAAGAGGAAAAACATTCTGCATTATTATTCAGAATAATAATTGGGGCACAGACTTGGTTTACCTGACATAATGTCAGAACTTGGAACACTTTTAGAAAGGAAACAGACATGTCCATGGATGACAAAAGTTTCATTTAAATTGTGAGAATCATGTAACTTGAAGCCTTTGGAGTAACTGTCAGAAGACATTACTGCTCACACTTCTCAGCTGCAGTTTCATAACCATATTCAAAGAGAATTAAAGCAATGATACCCCTAATACTTTCATTTAAGACTGTAAGCTCCGCTTTTGTCTGCCTCAGTTTCCTACTATGTTATTTGAGTATCTTTGATTCCAGATGGCTTCTTTTATGTTTCTGTTTATTCTTTGCTACTGCTTTTTTATTCTATTTGATTTGCTAATTTTGTCTTTGTTTATATTCATACTGCAACTGTGCACAAACTGCTTTTTATTGCCTACCTTTTGGTATCATAATACACTAGAGTGAACTGTTGTTTAAAATCCAGAGACAAGGTTTGGATCTAACAATCTCCTCTAATTCACTGATTATGACCAACTGATGCAAGAGAAAAGCTAAGGAATGTGACTGAATCTGCTCTAAGACCTTTCTGGTTAGAGCAACACTGATTCTTTGTTTAAGTGTCATGTATCACTTCCCTCACCAGGCTGAATTAATGATTTTTAATGTTTATTTTCACTCAATGCCTTGGGAGAAAAGAAACATAGCTATACTTGTTTTCACAGATGGAAGGAACAGAGGGACAGAGAAACCCATTTTAAGTCTCACAAAGAGCCACATTAAGAAAAATCATGCAGACCATAGGACTACCCATACCATTCCGAAACAGCTGTACACATTTATCTCCAGTTGACCACGATATAAATTTTTAATTAGAATTGCTATCTATTGCCAGTTTCCAGGAAGTTGTTCCCCCTGCCAGGGGAACTCCCTAAGAAGGAGAAAACCATGCCCCCCAACACAAAGTTTCCCCCAGATGCAGTCTTCCCCAAATCCACAATCCCATGTTCACCTTCAGTGGTTGTGATGGCAACAAAGACAAGGCAGTACGTTTCTACTGTTTGCTATCTTCATTCCAAAGCATGGTCTTAGGTTGTTTTTTCTTTATGTATTTCTTATATACCTTGCTTCTTCTGAATCCTTATGTTAAGCCAGATGACAGCTAAACCTTTCTGTTTTCCTAGTTCTGGCCTTGGCCTTTTCCATTTGGGAATACCATCTGTCTTCCCTTCTGTCCTGAGAACAAACCCACCACATACATCCTGCGTCCCACCGCAGCTTGGATTGCTGCCTTTAGTCACCACTTTCTGTAGCTATTTAACACCCAAGTGTCCTGTGTCAAGTGGCCTCAGATGGCTGGCACCTTTTTGTAGTTGGCTTTTTGCCTAGCTTGGAGTTCATGTAACTATTTCTGAATCCAGACTGCTGCTCCTTTCTCGTGTTTCAGTAGACACTGCTCCTATGAGGAGGTCTTGAATTTTTAACCTAAATGTTTCTGATACTTAGAAACGCAATGAAATTGTGTCATACTGACAAAGAAGAATTCTTTCCCATCTCATTTGCTTCTCCATTATTTCCTTTATACTGTACTGTGGCTCACCACAGGACATCTGAAAGCTGGGTATAGAGAGACTCAAAAATTGCGTGCGGTTTTAGTCCTGCAAAACATATTCCCCCTTCTGTATCTTTTTAGGGAAAAAAAAGTATCTGTCTGTCATCTCTTACTGTTTGGGGTCAAGCACTTATATTAACAATTCCAGTGCTTCAGGCAGTGTAATTAACAGTGCCTCCTGCACTCGTTACTGTTTTCCCAACTCAGTGAAATAATAGTAAAGCCGTTTGCTCCCTCCTCCATGTTGTCACTCTTGGACACAGACTACACTGTAGTTTCTACTACCTGTAACATTGTGTAAAGTCTCCAAACATGACTTCAGAAGAGTGTTCCCTTTTGGCTGTCAGTTTCAACTGCCAACAGAGTCTGTCTTGCTGCTCGTTCCTCTATATAAACAGAAGATGGGTTAGTCTGTAGAAAACCATAAACCATGGGAATTTCCTATCGAAAGAGCTCGCCAGCAGTTCAGCAGTTTGTATGTACCAAATCCTTCCCTTCTGTTCCTTTAATCATCATCATCATCACCTTATTCAGAGTGTTCTGAGCTTTTCTTCCATGTTAGTTGAGCTGCATTTTTTCTTTCCTCTTTAAAAGCTTATTATAACTTGCCAGGCTTCATTCTCAGGCACAGAGTACATTGCACTTGAGCACTAAGACCTCTTTGTGTTTTTCAAATTTTCTCCAGTGAATGTCAGAGTAATATCTCACAATACATACTCTTAGGATTGCAGAATAGGAATAAAAAAGTTAATCACTACATACTTTCAGCAGTAATTTGAAGGTTGCTTACAAAATCTATCAAAATTAAACAAGCTATAGCCTAGATCCAGTGAAGGCAGAAAAAAAGTACAATAGACCAGTGTGGCCAAAGATGACAGGATATTTCTATTTATTTCTTTAAGTTGTCATGATTTTGCAATCCTTCAAGGCTCTGCTTTCACCAACCTGGCTTCTGATCATGCTTTGCTCAGAATGATTAGGAGGATCCCAGTGATTATAAATTTAAGCTGTCTTACTTCTTAGCAAAAGAATTTCAAATCCATGCAGAATGCATTTTGTTATTGAATAATATCTCATAAAACAAACCCTAAAGCATTAAAATACTTTTTTCTTAAGGTAATTTTTCAAATTTAAGGTGACTGCTTAGCATACTTCAGTGTCTGAACATAAGGAAGTAAGTACTGTCTAAAACCACATAATGTACAAAGCTGGCAGCGCAAATAGAAAGCTCTTTTCTAGCAATTGGCTGTCAAACACATCTACAGGGCAGAAATATAAACATCAGCTATGCAGCCAGCTTTGGGCTAAAATTGAAAACTGTTAAGAAGGTAACTGAGTGAAATAGAAAAATTAAATTCTGAGTACCTACATATTGATTATCTTATAAACTATCTGTTTACATGTGATTATATAATTTCTTTTTAGCATACTTATACTAACCTATGAACTGTGCACATGGGTACAATATAAATTTTTTCTTACTAAAAATATTTTTCAATTGCTTGGAATGTGAAAACAAATGTAGCTAGGAAACGATACAAGTAATTCCTCATGACCTGTCAAACCAACATTAGTTCTTCAGAGTTACTATGTTTGCAGTCACATAGTAACATCAGAACGTCACACATCAGAATAAACAGGCATACCGTGGGAATAATTTGATTATTTTCCCCCATTTTCTTGCAGTTAGATGCTTATTAGGGATAACTAATTGTGGATAACTAATTAGAGATAACAGAATTGTGAGTTATTCAGAAGAACCTGGTTGAAACTAGTTATTATGATTTCATGCAGTTTCACAAGAAATTATTTGCCACATTGCTTTTTTGGTTTTCAAAGCTTCCTAATGTATTTTCCTGTGCATTTCCACTAAGTCATGCATTCCTGTGAATTTCTTACAAACCGACTTGCAATGGTTATGTCTCTCATAATGAGATCAATTTGCAATACCATTAAATTGAGATATTTTTTAAACCACTAGAGATAGATCATAGCTTCTGCCTTTAGTAATGCTTTTCTGGAAGAACTGACAGAGAAGAGGAGAACACAAACTATTACACAGAGACAATATTAAATATGCTGAAATAAGCAACCGTGCCACTCCAGCAGGGCCTGATACTTAGTAATGTATTACCTCTGATTCTCCAGCTACGTGTTCGAGTCCTACAGCTCTCCTCCCTCCCCCAGTACATGCGGAGACTAGAATTTCAGTGAAAATCATTACCTTTTTTTTGCACATCAGATAACCTGTTTCCAAAGATGGAAAAACAGCAGTACTACGATTATAAGCGTGGGCACTGTTTGGAGTCATTTGCTGTAAATACCTAACCTACCTGCGATTTCGAACATCCAAAATATGGGGTCAGTGTTCCATCTAAAGAGAAACTCTGTCTCATCATGAATACAGATAAATTGTATACAAATCAGTACCACAAAATCTGCAAGTGTGTAACATATGTCAATCTCCAAACAGCCAGAATCCATACAGACTTCCTAATGATTAGTCTAGACCTTTATCCAAATCGTCTGAGCTCATGGTGAAGACTACTGTGGGAGGCTGCAGGAGACATCTGCACTAATTTAATGGTGGTTGAATCATTGTCATTTTTTTCTACCCACACAAGCTTGGTAGTACTCCTATCACTCTCTGAACACACTCTGTGGAACAGCCAAAACCTCATATGGCCCTCTCCCCATTCAGCTGTTCTTTGCATTTTTCTAACAGGACACTCGTCTGTGACCAGCTATCCTGAATTCTATCTTTTGGGACTGTGAGTAGCACAGAAGATGCACAATACATACTAGACTGAAGCTAAGAGGCAAAGAAACATTATGATTTGTCAGGACCTCTTTTCAAATGATACGAGTATTCTTCCTCCTTCAAAGGATTGATTATTAGGTTGCTCACTAGGGAACGTAATGGCCATGAAAGGAACAGCAAAGGAGGGAACATGCATAAGGGTGATCCTTGAAGACTCTCAAGGACTCTGATGATGTTTCCTTAATAAAACAAGTTCAGGTACATATTTGGAAGGGCTCAGAAAAAAAAAACAAACAAGCAACCAAACAAACAAACAAAACTCAACTTTAAAAATATGAGAAAGAGGTACCACATTGAGAACTGCAGTTCCTAAATGATCCAAATGATAGCCTAGATGCAAGAACACCACAAAATCGATTTATGTATATACCTACTCTTTATCTGAAAGAAGTCTACTGAGATAACTAAATGACAGCTGGTTGACAGCTGGTTACCTGGGCAGCTGACAACTGCAGAGCCAGTACTCATCTATAAATAATGATTATTAATTATTTGTATTACAATAACACACAGAGGTCCTTGTTGACACGAGGGCTTTGTTACACTGTAGGGTGCAACCTGAATTGAGCTTACTTCATTGTCCCCTGCTCATGGTGAAATATCAAGGGGCTCTTTTTCCTCTTGCCTTTTCATGAAAAAAGGACAAGGAAGAATGAACCCAGAAAACATAATTTTAGAAATTAGTTTCTAAGACACTGGCTAATTTCTACAATTACCACTTATGGATTCAGTACATCTCAAACTCATGTTAAAAATGAGGCTGAATTCTCCAAAAATTTCTAGTCCTAAGATGATTATTTTTAATATATTTTTTGATGCAAATGGTTTTAGGATCTGATGTAAGACCCAGGAGTCTCAAATTTCAAGGGCCACTGGACAAAATTCTTTTTTGAAACATATATGGAGCTGCAAGGAAAGACACAGAACCAAAGACACACCCCAAAAAAGGAAAACAGAGAATCACAACCGACATCTAGCTGTTAATTCATATTATGACTCCCTAATTTACAGTACAATTAAACCCAGAATTTACAGGTAGCTTTCACTTTTTTACACTTTTCTGATAACTAACAGATCAGGTGTAGCAGACTTTCATGCAAACTAAATAATGAGATTAACAATTGTCTGACTGTGAGATAATAAAGTGTTGAAAATAGCAAGACCCTGGAGTAAAATATTTGAGATTATTTATCAAGTCAGTAAAGCGGCCTTTTCACATTTACTCAGGATACAGGAGATGGAATATTTTGTTTGCCTATGGAGATGGGATCACTGGGTATGTAAATGGACATTGATAGCGAAGTTAACTGAAGATAATCTGCTGTATGATGTTCTTCAACAAAATATTAGCAGGATAAATGCACTGTTGCTCAGTTCTGTTACAGATATTCTGACACAAAACCTGGTATGTATCTTGGCTTATCAGATGTTAACTCTTTTTGACAAATTTGGCTGGTCAAAAACCACAATCACAGCATGACAAAGCCCACTCTTTTTTTCCACCATACTGGAAATCAAAGCCATATTAAATATCTCACTGCTGACCACCTTTAGTTTCTAAGTTTGTATGTGCTCATCAGCTGGACCATAGCTCCCCATTTCACTTATGCCAACTCCACCAATAGGTAGCTTTTCTCAAAAGCCCTCAGGACAAGAATGCCTAGTTTTCTCCAGTCTGGCATATAACTGCTTCTGATCAGCATCAGTGTTAGCAAGGTGGCTAAATGGGGAAAGCCCCATGGGCTCTCCAGTCTCCTCTTTTTCTGTATGACACAGAACGACAGTGGTAGGACAGACTCAGACATTATTTTTAAGAAAAAAATAATTGGATGAATATAATCCTGCCTTTCTAACCAGCACAAACCCCAAGTGATCTTATCCTGGCAAGCAGAAAGCACAGCAATTTTGTGGGACTGCGACACATTTCCTACAATACGATAGAAATCCATCAGAAAAGCAGAGTCCCTGAGTGAGCTATATTTTCTGATGGCTTGTTGGTTTGGGTTTGTTTTTTTTTTCCATATATTATTGATACGCAGGTTTCACAAACAGTTTCAAGTCTGTGAAAGAAACCAGAAAAGCTGGAAAATTCTTAGTTTTTTCAGCTGTTACAAATAGGTCATCAACAGTCTCTTACATCCGAGTCACATTCAGAGACAGTGTAGTGTGCAAAAGTATTGCTAGAAATAACCATTTCACAATCCAGTTCCACTTCTTGATCTGCAAATACCATGGATTTCTTAGACTTAACATGTAACTTCAAACCTTTGCATGCTCTTTGCCAATATGGCCAGTCTCTCTACTCGGTTCAATTCTAACAATTTAAATGAACGCTACATGAATTCCAATCATTCTCTAGACCGGAACATAATGTATATTTGTAAAAAAGAATTGAAGACAGTAGCAAAATGCATAATATATAGCATACCGATTCTTGATAGCTTACAAAAGAACTTCAATATAAGAGTAAAATAGTTAGAAGTCTGACATCTGTCCTTTGCCAATAAAAAGGAATGAGGTTATGCAGATTAGGTGATGAATAATAGAGAAGATGCAAAAAGATTGTAAAAAGCCTCCATCTAAAGTATGATATATTGTCACAAGAAAAACTAAATCCCCATATTTCAGCATTCTAGCTGCTGAGATACAGTTCCAATGCGATAGTGGTAGTGAAAGTCGAAAACCAAACATCACCCAGTTTGGAGGATGAAAACAACCAACAAATAGAAATACCTAAAGTAAACAAATGGGAAAGTGGGATGAAACAAAAGGAAGTAACTACCAAGCATATGGCTCCTAAAAAACATGTAGGAAAAAAGTTACATGCATGTTAGGCAATTTAAATGTTGCCACAGAAAATGAAGCTGAGAAAATTTAACTTCCAGATGCCAGTTTATTGATTACAAGATAGTTGGGTGTTTTTTTTTGTTTATTTGTCTGGTTTTTGTAAAAGACAAACAAACCACAGCCTTCCAAACACCTAAAGTGAAAAGGAAACCCTCCCAATTATCTATGTACACTTCAATGATATTCACTTTAAGGGTTACCTGGAGAGTTTTACATTTGGTAAATGCTTTTCCTTTCCTTTTCATGTTCTTATCTACAAGAGATTTGACAATAAGTGAATTTTTAAGTGTATGTGGAGAAACACTGGAGAAGCAGTCCCTCACCATCAAAGAGATGGGGGGTTGCTTGATGGGAAGAAGTTCTTCCAAGAAATATGCATAAGGAAAAATTAGAACAGCAGCTGGCTAATATCCAGGAGAATAACAGAAATTACATTCCTAGAAGGTGGGCCACAAGTTGTTTGCAAAGATAACACAAATTTCAATGGCTCCCTTGACTGCAGACCATAGCTAAATGAATGGATATAAAAGACAAGATCAATAGAAAGCCTCTGAGTTTGCTAGTTGGTTGTTCGTTGGGTTTATTTTTTTCCCCCCAGAAGTAATACCTGATTTGGATCTCATTATATTCAATAGTGAGTGTATTTCTTTGTTAAGAATACTCCCAAACCTTATTTGTTCTGTCTAGACTCTCACTGCCAAGCTCATTTCTTCTCCCTCCCTGTGGCTAAATCTCTCTTCTGGCCTGATTCTCTTCTAGAAGTGACAATTTATATTGATAGCCCAAGCAAAGAGAGTCATCATCAAACTGGCCGCGCTATTATGCCCTAAGGTACAATGCTGAAAGTGATCACACACCCTCAGTACCAGCAATTCAATGAGAGTTTTGTACAGACCCAAGAGAACCTTTTATTTGTCTTTCTGCAATCAAGGTAATGTTATTATCATCTAAATGTTAATATACAGACATCATGCACATTACTCCACAATCGTAATGTATCACCGAAGTAACTGAATAAGCCACGCCATTGCCAAACAAAAATTAATTTTTCTTCCCTTTCTGCTGGTGGGGAACCAGTCACAGAAACAGAGAGGCCCAATAATCAGAACAGAGTAGTTGAAGGTCCTAGAGACAGCTGCTTGATATCACTAAGCAGTACCCACAGCTGCATATACTTTTTCACCAATAATTTTTTGTAAATGAATAATGCTTTAGTGACACTCACTTCAACCATTCACCTGCGTATTACTGAAAAATTATTTAGGAAACAAATGCAGGTTTGGGAAAAGGCCAGTGCAGTATTTTTTTCCTCAAAGTTTCTAGACCAGAGTGCTTCAATGTCATTTTACATTCAAAAACTTTTTGCGTCTATATATGCATTAACTTCAGTCTTTTAAAGTAACTAGCTTTTCAATATCTTTGAAATGTAAAAAAAATGCTTCTTTTTAAACTAATTTCATTTGTTATCATATCAGGGGTTCTTTTTGCATACTATAAAAACACTATGCCTACCCCAAAATATTTATTGATATTCCAAAAATCTACATTTGGAGCAACATAAAAGTATCTTTTCTCCCCAATGTTTCAAAACTACGCCTGAAATGAAAATCTGTTACTCATCACAGAAAGAGCACTCAAGTTCTAGGAGAATTAAACTTTTATTTGCTTTAAAAGCAAAACCATTCCTTCTGCCTACACAAATCCTGCAATTAAACCTTTACTTCCAACAAAAATAAAGCAATTTCATTCCCTTTGTTTATCATAATTTAATTTTTTTCCTTATTAGAACCAGCTTTATTTTAATGTTTTTGTGTTTTTTATGCTATGACTCATTCTGTAGCTATTAGAACAGCTTTCTGCCTTGCCTTTACTTCTGCACCAACATAAACATAATTAAAACATATTTGCTGTGATTATATTTCAGCATATACAGATCAACATGTATTTTGCTTTTAGGTACAGAATCCCTATTGTTCATGTAATTACTATGAAGAAATAATGCAAATGAGCCTGCTGGAGACAATTATTGGACTTTCTTCTTAACTTTATAATCTTCTAAACAAGAATTGGCATTCCACTCAGGGGCGGACAGCAAACACTCATTTTATTGAATGCTTTAAAGACTTCAAATTAACAGAAGCTAAGCAACCATTGTAATCACTCATCCCGTACATATTAATATATCTCTAAAATCAGATCTTAGATTGTGCTCTAGAATTATACAGATCAAGATATTTCTGATTAGTAACTGTTAACAAACAAATTAAAGTATTCTGCTTCTGTGATAAAGGACATCACACCTATGACTTGGCAGCTGCCTGCACGATTTGAATAAGCAATCATAGCAGGATGAGTTAAGAATGGAGTGAAATCCACATTTATACTTATTTATAAGTATATGTTAACTTACTTATAATATTTATATTATAATTATAC
>WYDI02021579.1:0-19048 GCA_009867235.2 Psittacus erithacus | reverse complement strand
GGGTTTTGGGGGGGGGGGTTTGGGGGGGGGGGGGAGGGGCAGGACAGGGTGGAGGTGTTTGTGGGAGGGCTTTGGGCAAGGGGAGTGTGTGTGTGAGAGAGAAAGAAATGAAAAAGTAAAGAATTTAAAAAGCTGAAAAAAAAATTCAGCTGATTAGCATAATGAATACCTTATTTAACGGATTAATTTGGTGAATTGATTAGTGAGCTTCAGCATTTTATTAATGTATGTTTACTTAACTGATTAAATAACCAACATCATTTTTTTGAACAGCCTGAGCTCTGTCTCTGCTTAGAATTGAGTGCTGACAAAATGGACATTTCTGCTTGTTGAATCAGTTTGAGCTTTGAAACCCACTCACATCTCATGGGCTTTGGAAAAATATCTTCTCTTTTTATATATATAAATATATTTATAAATAGCTTCATTTTTAATCATTCCCCAGTCAGCTGAATGGAATGGGGCAGTGAGGTGCTGGTGACAGGCAGCTGTAGCGGGCTAATGGCACCACCTGCTTGCGGTTGGAAGGGTCTCCTGAGCAGAGCTGGTGTTGCTGGATTCCACAGCCTCAGGGCTAGCAGCAGAGGGAATGGGCAGGAGCTGTATCAGATCTGCAAATTTCACTTACCTGCTTGCACTTAGAGTAAGTAGTGTTGTTTCTGCTGGGGGAGAGGAGGAGAATGAGGAAAAATGTACCAGATCAGCTGCAATCCAAGTGTGTATTTTCCCCTTTGTGGGCAAACATCAAAGTGGGAGGATGGGAGGCCATGAGAAGGTGTGTGTGGACATCAGCACCACAAAATTCAGTGTATTGGGAGGAATTTAATACTGAGAGGATCCCTCCTGATATTCACAATACATTATCTTTGTGTCCTCAACAGCCAGTGTTTGGGAGTGGAAGGGGCAGAATTGCCCACCTTCCCTGAGCTCTGCATTCATCCCTCACCCTGTGCAGCCGCTCACCAGGGGCAGTGAAAGCTCTGGTTATTATTTAAGAGTCATTTTCTTTTTAGGTTTTTTTATGCTAGAAGAATTTCATTGTCCAAGTGTCTCTGGCCTCTGCAGCTCGCAGCCGCATGCATTCTCCAGTTGTCTGTAAGGGCTTCTGCACTAAAAAGGATGAAAGGTTTTTAATGCAATTGCTCAAAACCTTTGAAATAGTTTCATTAATAGCCATTTAATTCAAATGCTTGGTAACAGCCTAGACAATCCTTTCATTTCAAATGCCATACCTCACTCCTTTCAGCAGATAAGCAACTGATTAGGTTTTCCCCAGAGTATTTAGGCTCTCTGCTAGTAAAGCTCTGCAGCAAAACTAACCTGGCACTCCTGACACTTTAGGGTTAGGAAAAGGGCAAAACAAATCGCATTCTTTAAATGCCACAAACGAGCCAAACAGAGCACAAGCTTATTCTTCCATCTTATCGAGACATCTCCATTTCAGAGCTGGATACTGAATCAGAATATTAAAACCAGAATAAATCCCTGGCCAGAAGCAAAGCCAGAAGCATGTGTCTTGATTATTACTGACAGAGCACTTCAAGGGAGCACATCAAAACCACGTGGATAAAGAGAAACCTGCTAGGACTGAAAGGCCACGCTATTGATGGTGGGGATTAAAGAACTTGCACTGATTTAGGGGGTGAGTACGTGGACCCTGGGGTGCATGGCTGCTGTGGGGACCCCCGGGGTCGGCACCCACAGGAGTTCCCCAGCCGGGAAGGGTGCAGCCGAACGGCCTCGAGGCCTTCGGCAGGAACCGGGCGGCGGAACCTCCCTGCAGGCCGCCCTTAACAACGCGGCGCCCTAGGCGGTTGCTAGGGGCGGGGCGCGCTTCCGGCTGGGCGGCGATCACTTCCGGCACGGTGAGGCCTGGCCGAGCGGGGCGGTGAGCGTGCCGGCGGCGGGAGGAGGGACGGGGCTGGGGTCTGTAGGGGGATCCGGAGCGGTGGAGCTGCTGGAAGGGGCTCTGCTGGAGCGCTGCCCCGGGGGAGCCTCGCCGGCTCCGTAGCGGCCGCTCCTTCTGCTGCAGCCGCTCCTTCTGCTGCAGCCGCGCTGGTGTCGCGGGTAGAAGCGGCAGAGCGCGGTCCCGTCTAGGAAGGAGAAGGAGCTGTGTGCATCCCCTGCGCTGACTCTGCACGGCTCCTTCTCCTTTCGGACCCTGGTATGGTTGGGGGCAGCGGGCCCGTGGGCCTCCAGCCGAGCTGCTCGGCTCCGGTGATGGCTGTTTATAGCGGTGCTGAGCACACACAAGTCCCTCTGAAGGCAATACTGGCCAGTCTCCATCCTAGCACCTATTAAGTCATTTTTTTGCCTTATTCTTTGACAGCAGCTTTTATCTTCTGCACCGTTGCTCTTTTTTTACTCCCAATAGGAAGTTCATGTCGATCACTTGAAGCGCTTCTGTAGCTTTGGCCTGATTATTTATATTGTGCTAGGTCTTGAAGATACCAGCTGGGAAACATAGGACAGCAAAAAGAAAGGTTTGAGTGTGCCCTAGCTCCATTGAGGTGGCTGGTTTATGGCCCTGATCCTGAAAACACACAGTTATGTATGATACAGTCTGATCCTGTGTCTAGGGGGATGGCTGCATCTTCAGTGGTGGCACTGAGGAAGAGCACAAGCCTGTAGCCCCTTACTGGTCCTGTGGTACAGCGCTGGCTTTGCCTGAGGATAGAATCCTTTTGTGCAGGGGTAGCTGTTTGCTGTAAAATCCTGATAGAGGCAAATAGTCAAAACCAGTTCCCATAGCGAAGTGCATGTGTTTGTGACCTATTTCTGCTGTAGTGTTCCAGCAAGATGGCCAAGCTTGTGAGGAGAGATGGTAGCTGCTGTGAGACCTGCTAAGTGAGCTGAAGGGGTGAGGAGGAAGTGTCTTCTCAGGGCCTGACATAGGAGTACCTGTCTTTAAATGCAGTTTAAGAACAGTTACTTGAAGTGTAGCCGTGTAAATAGATGATGTAATCTGAGGAAAAAGTGGCTGATAACCTGTGGAGAAGAAGCAGCAGCCAAGGAGGAGGTGGTGAAACTGTCAGCTTCTCAGGAACAGGGTGGAAAACTCCATTATCATCCAGGGACCTGCTGGAAGAGCTGTAAGGTACAGTGCAAGGATGTTGTGCTTGCAGTGAGGAAACACTGTGCAAGCTCTAGGTATGGTGGGGAAGGCCGAACCCTGCTTCCCCCAGGTTCAGCATTGGCCTGCACATATATGTAAGCTTCAGCCTCCTTGCCTGGGCAGGTTTGGGTGCTGCGTTAACCACAGGAGTGTTAAAACAGGGAAGAATTTTTGCAAATATTACTTTAGGTCCACTGATAGGTCAGAATGGGGGCTGCCTGCTGTGGCTCTTGTGCAAGCAAGGACACTATGACTAGTTGGAGCATGATGTCAGGTCCTCTGAGCATATTTCATGGGGTAATGCTTAAAATGGTAGTGGCAGCTGCTCCCAGCCTGCTTGAGAGCTCTTGATGCTGGTCATATCACCTGGGATTTGTTAGAGAATTACTAATACCCTCAAGGGAAGTGAAACAGAAAAGGGGAAGGGAAGAGGAGACTTGCAGAAGATGAGGATTATTTGGTTTTACTGTATCAGTTTCTTTTTCTGGTTTATTTTTGTGTGCTCTGTTTCAAGTGTATGAGTCAGGATTCTCAGTAGGAGTTTGTCCTGAGAAAGCTCCAGGTGAGGAATGAAGCCAGATCCTTTCCTGTGCTGTTTGAGGAAGGGGGTGGGCAAAAATAAGGTTCTCAAGAGATAGCCCAATAAATAACATTGTGATAAAATGCAGTTCAAGGGGGAAGTTTCCCATGGTTCTGTTTCTTGCTGAGGAACTGCTGTCTTAGTAGATTGGAGGAGAGGGCCTTTTTAACTTTAAAAGCAGTTAGGGATGAGCCATGTTTGTGCTTTGTTGACACTATGGTATGTCCTGTGCAGCCTTTGGGGCTGTGTTGGGACTTGCTGAGCCTGAGTGGCCCAGTGTGTATTCTGGCTTTGTGCACAGGTCCCACGTGGCTTTTGCTTACTGAGTTTTAATCAGGATTTGAAAAAAACCCAACCCTTTCACTGAAGTCCAGACCTGAGGGGACCATGAGAGACTGCTTGTTCTTAGTGCCTGATTCAGAGGCAGGATTACATGTACTCACACCCCATCCCAGTCGAAGGCTTATCTGCTCTGCTCTTTGGAATCACCAGTAAGTGGGGTTCCACAGTTTCTGCTTTCCTGTGGCTGCAGCTCATGCAGTTTGGAATTTCCCCTGTCTTTCAAAACTCAATATCCCATATTTCAACTGAATTAAAATTATTTCTTGTAATGTTTATGCCACTCCTTTTAGTATGTCGTGACATTTGCCAAATGACATTTGCCTTTTATGCAATAGCATCGTAGCATTGGATCGTTTTAAATTGTCTTAAATTTATCAACTATAAGTTTACTCAGATTATGCTTGTAAGTTTAGCATCTTTCTGAACTAGGTCACATCTGCAGAGTGTAGAAATCTTCTCCTAGGCTGGGAAATCCAGAGCCTGCTTTGGAGATAATTTCTAGGAGGCAGATCACCACCATTCAACTGAAACGTTCACACAGCACAATCTCACACCCAAGCTTTAGTAATAGAGAGACTTGTAAGTATCAGCAAGTAGTGCTGATTCAATAAGTATGCACCAGGCTCATACAGGTCAGGAGAACTGATTCAGACAGTAATCACAGCTGAGCTCTGATGGCATCTTGGACTAATCGAATTTCTCTTTTGGGACTTTCTGTGGCGCGTTCCAGTGATTCTGGCAGGAGAGTTCTCTCTTAATGTAGAAAGCCATTACTCATTCATAGAATGAATTGACAACTCCATTAGCAAAAGATAAAGGAAGGAAGAAAGGATGGTGCTGTGGCTGAGAAACTAGCTTGGGACCCAGGAGGTCAGTGTTTAACTCTGCCACAAACTACCTGTGTGACCATCTCAAGGTATATGGGGCTTGGTGTAACCGGCCATTAAAACCATGCTTAACTTTAAACACATAACTCATCCTCTGTCTTCAACAGATCTGCCTTCTGTGTGGTTTATTCAAATAGCAGTTGGCTTTGTACCCATCTAAACCAACAAGGCTGTGACCACGTATACAGTGTAATAGTCATCGTGCATGAAAGTCAGGGAGAAATCTATTCTTCTTAAGCTTTTCCTTTACAGTTTCATGAACATTGTTCATATTGTTTGTCTTCCCCTTACTTGCAAATGAACTGATAGTAGCATTGGTGCACTATTTCATAGGCAGGTGGTAAAAGAGAAGCATCCAAATAAAATGTAACACTCATTTCCCTCTTTATTATTGGTTCTGTAGATCAAGGGTATCTTCAGCAAACCTGCGTGAGATAGTCCGTCATTTTTTGATAATGGAAAGTGAATACTTGAAGGTATGATGTAAATAATTGCTCTTTTTTTCCCCTCTTTGTAGTAACCAATCTTCTTGAGAGCATTAGAGGAGAGGAAGGGTGCACCCACGATGGCTGCTGAGTTGGATTTCTCCCCACCTGAAATCCCTGAGCCCACATTTATGGAGAATGTGCTACGCTACGGACTCTTCTTTGGAGCCATTTTCCAGCTTATCTGTGTGCTGGCCATAATCCTGCCAGTGTCCAAATCCCATAAGACAGTAAGCAGTGCTCTTTAATATTGATGGGTGGAGTTGGAGAAAGTAGGATGGGAGGCAGCTTTGAGTGGCTAATGGAGACACAGTGGTCTGCCCCTAGGATTGATGACAGTTTCATTGTTCTCTTTCCTTCCTTCCAGCTTTCCCACCTTCAGCTTTTGTCTTGTGATTTACCACCACACTAGAAAGTCAGGAACAAATACCTGAGCCAGGGGCTCTCTAAATATCAGTGAAAAAAGTGACCTGAAGCACTGGCAAGATGTGCTAAATGTACATGATGTTCCTGACTGTGCGGGAAATGGCTTTAGTCCCAGCACCAGACTGTCCACCTGCTGATTTGCTTTATTAATTGCCAGAGTTTCCCCTTCGTAGGACCTGCCTTTCAGGAAATGACTTTGGGCTCTAGTTTATACAAAGTTGTTGGGAACAAGATAGAGGTGATATTTCTAGTATATTCTAAGATATACAAGGTATGTAAGATAGATAAGAAGAGAGTCCAGAGGGGGCCACGAAGATGTTTTGAGGACTGGAGCAGCTCTGCTCTGGAGTCTGGCTAAGAGAGCTGGGCTTTTTCAGCCTGGACAAGAGAAGGCTCTGGGGAGACCTTAGAGCAGCTCCAGTGCCTAAAGGGGCTACAAGAAACCTGGAGAGGGGCTTTGGACAAGGGCCTGGAGGGGCAGGACAAGGGGAATGGCTTTAACCTGCCAGAGAGGAGATTGAGATGAGCTCTTAGGCAGAAGCTCTTCCCTGTGCGGGTGCTGAGGCGCTGGCACAGGGTGCCCAGAGAAGCCGTGGCTGTCCCATCCCTGGCAGTGTTCAAGGCCAGGTTGGATGGGGCTTGGAGCAAGCTGCTCTAGTGGAAGGTGTCCCTGCCTGTGGCAGGGATTGGAACTGGATGAGCTTTAAGGCCTCTTTAAAACCAAACCAGTCTGGGATTCCAGTGTGAGGAAGGCATTTTTCAGTACTGACACCCAGTCCTGTGCCACAAAGTGAAGGATGCTTTGATGCAGTTGGTACAGGAAAAGGTTAAAGTCAAAGATTGAAGTGAGCTACAAGACTCCTGTTCCTCTAAACTGGACCGCACTGTGATGACCTGCATCCTCCTGGCTTTTCAGATGAAAGAGCTCCATGTGCCTGTGGTGCTGGGGACAGGGATTTCAATATTGGTGATCAGGCAGCAAGTTTGGTGGTTTGATACAGATTTTGTCTAAATGCTTGTGGTGTATTTTCAGTAACAACTCAGCATGGGAAGTGTTGTTTTCAGGCTATCTTTACCTTGTGCAGAAGGAAGCATGGAAATTTTCAGCCTGTGTGGGGAAGGGAATGCCTGAGGGCAAGGCATGGTGTGAAGGATGCAGTTCATGACCCAACTTTTCCACCTTTAACTGCTGGTGTGATGTGAAGTTGCAGTGATGTACTGGCTTAGTGACACTGCCCCAGCATGGGTGTATTCTGTCCTGCTCAGGAGCTGCAGCTTCCAGTAGGAAGATGATGGTCATGACTGCTGGTCATGATGCAGTGGCATTGCAAGTCTTGCACTGTTATTCTATGGCTACCAGCACCCATCTATCCATGGTTTTCCCTGATAAATATTTAAGAAACACTGAGGAGCCTGATTCTTGAAAGCTGGAAAGAGTGAGAGCTTTAGTTTGAAGTTTGAAAGTGAAGACCAGGCCTGTGGTTAAACTGCTAATGCTCAAGGACCTGTTACTTTTTGAGTTTGCAAGCATGCTTTGATGTTTGCTTGCTCTACTTCTTACTTTCTCCACATGTCCTCTAGATTTACTGTCCATATGACTAATTTACAAGACTCTGAATACCAGAGGCTCCCCGTCCATATCTTGGGAATGATGCTTGAGTCTGGGTGGGATAGTAGGATCTCTGTCTTGGAGGCTTTGGGCTTTGACACCTACCTTGGTTTGAACATTAGAAGGCAGCAGTGTTCACTTTACAGCAGCTGCATCCTTGAGCAATAACTGCATATTGCTCCGTTCCTCCGGAGCCTGCTGGCTCTCCATGCACTGATTACAACCCTTGGAAAGCTAGCCAAGTCTCCTTCCTTGGAAAGCCACACAGATGTGAACTCTTAATAGCCCAGTAACTTGAGAGACGTTTGAACGAAGCTCTTTGATTAAAAAGGTACTGTCAGATGCTTGCCTCCCCCTCCATTATCTGGAGCGCTGTCTTGGAAGCCTGAAACTAGCACGTCTTGCTCAGCCATTTTTTGTGTGTCCTTTTCCAGTTGGCACACACTGACTGATAGAAACCAAGATGCTACAGCAATATTTATACTCAAATGCATTTAATGAAAGGAGGCAATCTGCATGTGTGTGCTTTCTCAGATGAGACTGGCGCTGTTCCCTTGTGTTTTTACAAGATAACTAGACTTTATTTCCCAGGGCTGAAATACTATCTGTCATCTTCCCTGAAGGAAACAAGCAGCATATCTAAGCATTCCTTGTTGGTCCAGGTGAAAAAAGCTTTGCCTGCAATTCTCTCCCTGGATCTGGGGCTCAGTTTGGAGGCTTTGAACTTTGCATTCTTACTACTGGGGGGGAGGGGGGTAGTTCTTGTCTTGCCCATGATAATGGTTAACATTTAGCAGAAATACCCATGAATGTTTCCATGCACACTGGTGATTATCTGATAGCGTCTCCCTTTTCTAATTTGAATAGTTTTCATTTAGTGTTGATTTTCTTGCCTTTAAAGTTGGTTTTGTTTTGCTTTTCCAAATGCTGTTTTAGACACTTCAGCTTTTAACGGCTTCTGTGGTAACAAGCTGCTTCTGTGCATAAACTCACACTCATCAAAAAGCACATGCAGGAGAAGCAGAAATGGTGCTGCTTGAGTCTCATTAAACGTAGGCTCAGTTTGGTATAAAAGTGTTCCAACAGGGACGCCCAGCGTTTGCTTCCTTTGGCTTATACTCAGATTCCCAAAGTGAGCTGTCAGCAAATCATAAGAACAAGTTACTGACTGTTTCTCAATTGATTCTTGTAGGACTCTGAGAGTTTTGAGCCCAAGAATTCAGAGACAGTGAAGAAGCCAAAGGCGACTGCTCCGCAGATAAGCAAGAAACCTAAGAAGGAAACCAAAAAGAAACGATAAAGGCATGAGCAATGAGCCTCAAAAGGCAAAATAATCACCTATAATCACGCTTCCTCGGAGATGACATCAAAGGCAACTCACTAGTTTAAATGGTTCTCTGGCATTGCCATGTTTTACCTTTCAGAGACAAGGGAGAAGGAACTTAGAAGAGTGGAAGGGGTGGGGTCCTACCGTAGATTTCTTATAAGCAAAGAGGACTTCATATGTCCAGGACTTCATTTGACATGATTAATGTGTCAATCAACATTAAAGTGACTTCTGTCATTCCTGCTGGGTAGGGAGGCCTGTTGTCCTGGCTCCACCATGCTGGCTGGGGTTCCTAGTCCAGTTCCTGGAGAAGGTGGAGCATGGGCTGCTACTTTGGATACTGGTTTGTGTTGTATTTTTTCAAGGCAGAGGGATCAAATGGATCAAGGATACCACACTACACAGCTTTGTATTCATTCATCTCTGTTGTCATCTAGTCTGAAATACATAGCTGCATTTTATGGCTTAATAATAATGTCTTTGTCATATTCTTTAATTCTTTAGGTAATAAGTCATCAGATTCCAGTCTGCAGTAGATGAAAGCTTTCATTTCCCCAGCGTCGCTGCCTTACTCCCCACCCATACACTTTACATTCCCACCCTGGAAAGCAGGTGCAATTCAGGGAATTGAGGCTTTGGTGGGGACTGCAAAAAGCAAGGAACAGTTTGATTCTGGGAGGTGCAAAATTTAATGTGTGTGTTAATGGGGTTCCTAAGTTTCTTTTCCCAAGTACTGCTTGTTGGGAGAAAAGCAGCTCTGAGGTGAGAGTCTTGGAGCAGGAAATTGGTTGTGTGTCAGACAGCACTGCCTGGCTGTACTGTTGATAAACCTCCCGTCAGGCAGCTGAGTGCTAACCACATGCTCCATTTCAACATGGCTGAGGCTTGTTGCATTTGCAATCTCCCTCCCAGCTTTACCATCTCCAGTCTGCTGCATCTCCTCTTGCTGAATTCTCCCTGAAGTTAAATACGATCTTAGCCTGAGGAGATCCAAGGGGTGGCAAGCTGCCTGTGTACCATGACTATATGGCAAGAGACGTATACACAATGTTCCTTCAGGCTCTGCCCCTCCAGGCCCAGGGACAACCTAGTATTATATTTAAATATGGCTAGACAGGACTGGAAAGAGATAGGTGGTGACATAGCCACCAGAGTCTCTGTAGGGCAGCTCGAGCTTCCTGAAGCCAGCTCACATCTTGGTTTGTTTGATCATGAGTGAGTCAATGGGAGGAGAACCTGCTCTTGTAGGCACGCCAGGCGGCTTTGAAGGACAGGCTTCTCTCTAGAAGGGCTGGAAGTCTGAGAACTTTTTTGCATACATAGCCTCCCATCCTCAATTTACAAATGCCTTGGGAGCCCAGATATGGCAGCAGTGTTGTGTTGGGTGTTCTTTAACAGGAGTTGAGCAACACATTTGCACTATCAGTGTTTAGAACATCCATGTTCACTGCTCACTCTTGGTTTTGGTGGGTGAGACAAATGGATCCCAGTAGCAGTTTGATTAACCTGTCACTGATTCCTCTGCTCCAGGCTCTCTGCTTCCCATAACCAGAGTGCTGACACCAAGGTGCACTGTTTAAAATCCAGCTTAGAGTTCTGCTTTAAATTCAGCATTTTATTTTTCTTCCTTCTTTTGAGTTACATAAAGGCAATACTAGGACAGAACAAAGCATGAGAGACACAAGCACTCTACAGTTGCTTTGAGTTCTCAGTACAAAGAAACATTATAGAAACTTCCCAGGCAAATAACAAAGAACAATATTGTGTTATAAGTTTCCATTATGGACCTGTGTTCCTGTCTGGAATCTGTAGGGGGAAAGAAGAGCTTGGCCACTGCCCTGGACAGGTACTGCAGATCATTTCTTCTGTTTTAATAAAAGAGGATGGTGGTGGTTTTATCTAAAAGACTCTTTTTCTGCAGGTTGCCTAAAGGAGGGAGTTAATGCTTTAAGGGAACTCAACTATTGAAAGAGTAGCACACACATTACCCAAAATATAGAAGTGCTTCTACAGCTAAGAACCAGTTAGCAATGAGCACTGCGTGGTTGTTACCTGAAATAGCAGGCTTCTACATCCACATCCACATCTAGCTGCTTGCAGGCTGGTTTACTCATTGTTAAGTAGAAATCATGGTTGTTGGGGTTTGGTTTTGTTGGAGGAGGAGGGATTAAGATAAATGTCCCAGTCTGTTCCTAACAGTATTATACCTATTTGAATGCTTTTGTTAGCTGAAGTTACAGTGTGTTTTTAGAGATGATGAATATCCCATGTGTTTTAGTTTCTCTTGACATGTGTAATAAATACAATCAGAATCTCTTTGTTTAAAAAGAAATCTCTTTTTAAAGTTGTGCTGCCTTTTCCATGCATTCATTGTGAAAGCTGCCAGGACTCACACTATAGGAACACAGGGACATAAATAATCTATTAATAAAAATGATCCATTGAGGGAAAGCCTGTCAGATCCTTTAATCTGTGAGAAATTGGTTAGTTAATACTGTCAGGCATGTGTGCATCTGTATCTGTGTTTGCCCTCGAAGTAGGGAACTGTCTCCTAGTACAACTTCACCTTCTTGGGAAGGAAGGAGGAAATGGTTCAACAACTAAATGAATTTGCCTCTCATGAGAGATTTTGGCTCCAAGAGCCCCATGAAGGTAGTAATAATAAAGGCATCATTTGTTAATAATGCAAGCAGGGGATTAGATGGGATTCAGTAGGCTGGTAATAGGGATTTTCAGTAGCCCCTCGGCTGTAGCTCAGGTTTACATGCAGGAGTGTGGAGCTGGCTGGTGGCTCTTCTTGGCCATGGTTAAGACCAGAGTGGTAGCCAAGCTCTGTCAAGCGTCTGTTGGTTTCTTCACCACAAAACTAAAGCTAGAGAAGGACCAGTGTGGTGACTCCCCTAGTTCCCAAGCATTTTTCTTCAGGCTGTTTTGTGATTAACATCCCAAAGAGAGCTGAAGGCCTCATTAAGTCAATTTTATTGAAGGGGAGGTTTTCAAAGGTCTGCCTCCAGATGCCAGCTAGTTGGCAGCATGGGACAAGCAGCACCTTGCTCTGCCACCCAAGGCCCAGGAGCTGGGCTGAGAGCTGAGTTTCCTCTGCTTTTGTGTGTCATGAAGTTCCTCTCCTTCCGCAGGCCAAACCTCAGCTCTGAAGAAACATGGTGGGGAGTTGAGAATTCCTTGCTTCATTTTTGATCACATTCCCACAGCTCTGCCTCTCTGACCACATTCATCTTTAGAGCTGTGGCCATCGCCATCCCCTTGAGCTGTCCCACGTTCACAATTCATCCTTGTGCTCCTCTGGCACAAGCAGCACAGTCCCTTGAGGCAGGCTAATAAGTAGCTTGTGACTGGAGTTCCAGTTCACACAGTTCAATTAAATCCCTGTTAATCTTGTTCAGACCTTAATTTACTTTCATTCTCACAAACATGCTTCTCTCTGCTTCAGAGGGGTTCTGGTGAGGTTCCCTATTGATAGGAACTGGAGAGCCCAAGGCTGTCTTTGAGAAGGACTGGTGTTTGCAGAGCATTCCCCTTGTCGAGTCAATAACCAAGATTATTTCCCAGTCTGTCATGAAGAATGTGGAAATACTTCTTCAGTGGCTGGACTTCAGGAAGGGTCAGGCCTGGATGCTTGAGGAGAAAATCAGGAAGCTGTAGGAGGGGAGGACCTGCTCAGTATCCCTGTTTCCCAGGGCACTGCTGAACTATTCCCCTGTGTGCATGTGTTAATTTTTGGACAGATCTGGAGTGCTGGACTTCTCCCTTGGGAACCTCTCTTATGCTGATAACTTCTTTCAGGCAGAAGTTACGTTGTTCACAGCCTGTGGCCTGCAGGGATTGAGATGACTGTATTGATTTAGTTGTTTGTTTATTAGTCTCATGAGGCATCAGAGACTGACTGCAGCGAGAAACTAGGATGATGAATGGAGGGTGCTGGAGTACAGAGCATGACTGCTTGGCTGCTGCTAAGGTTGATTGCCAGCTTTGGCAGTGGGAAGGGATCTGACCTTCCTCTTCCTCCTCCTCCAGCCAGAATGGATGATTTGGTCGGGGAGCATTCCCTTTCTTTCTGGCAAGAGACATGGGCTGTAGTCAGTGCTGGCATTTCTTCTTAAATTGGCAGTTACTGTGGGTCCAAGGTCCTGTTTGTTTCCTGTGGTAGTTTGTGGCTTTTGAGTGTGCTTTTGGGGGATGTTCCCTGGATGTTGGTACATGGGCCAGTGGCAGTGGCTGATCAAAATGTCTCTTGCTTAGGGCTGGCAGTCGCAGGGCAATGAACTCAGCTTCCTGTCTGTCCCTTGAAATTCAGCTGATTTCCCTGTTTCATTATGATTCTTCGCAATTTGTGGCATTTCTGTCACCGTAATTCCCCCTCATGCCCCCTGTTGATGCTTCCACTCTGTATACTCATGTCCATTGCAGTTCTTCTGTCCTTGCAGCCAGATTTTACCTGCCAGTGGCAGACAGTGCATCTCACCTGCTGTCACTAAGTAAGAACATGTGGAGAAGCATCCAGGATGGAGAAAGGTGTCCCTTTGCAATCAGCCCTTTTAGTGTGTTTCTCTTCCCTCATGATTTCTTCAACCAGCAGATGTAACTGCTGGGGAATGACATCTCTCCTCTGCCTTGGAAGCCCCATGTCTACCCGAGAAGCTGTGCCATGCACATCAGCCTCCCCCTGAGCCAAGAGGAATTAAAGCGATCAAATATTACACATTCCATCACTGGCAGTGTTCAAGGCCAGCTTGAACAGGGCTTGAGGCAACCTGCTCTAGTGGAAGGTGTCCCTGCCTGTGGCAGGGGTTGGAATTCGATGAGCTTTAAGGTCACTTCCAGCCCAAGTCACTCTATGATACGATTCTGATTCCAAGCTCTTGTGATAAGTGAGTGCTCTGGTGCGTCCTTCACACCACTCATTCAGATCCTGCTCCTCCTTGCCAGTGCATACAGATTAGTCTTGTGCAATCCCAAACCTCTTGCAGTGCTCACTTCTCCCAGCTTCCCTGCTTTTATTTAGTGCCTGGAGGCCCCGATGTGGCTTTGATGCTCCTTGCACGCTGCTTCCTGGAGGCGTGAGCAGCCACGCACCAGGAAACCACAGTCCTACTGGTACCACAATGACATAGACCAGGGGAGAGAAGCTGACAGGTTCCTCCATGGCTTCAGTCCAGCCTTTTGGCTGGTAGGTACAAGGTAAACCTGCTTTGGATCACATCTGCTTTGCTTTTTAAACCCAACTGTTACCTGGTTGATGTCTCATGTCGCACTTGCAGAGCTTGGCTCCTGAATGGGGGATGCAGTGGATGGAGGGGGTTGAAGGGCTTTCACTTCTTATCTTCAGTTCTTGGCAAGGAGCTAGTACCATGTTCTACTAGAAGTCCTATTTACGTGCTAAAAGCAGTGTTCCTTATTTGTGAAACCCACACTGTTCCTTGCCAGAAGGCTGTCCCAGCCTCCGAGGTGCCACCCCTCTCTAAGTATCCAGGTCATGAACTGGGGCCATGGAAAGGCATCAGCAGTGGCCCGAGATGTCTCATACTCTGCTGAAGCTGAGGCTACAGCCTGGGAGTCCCTGGCTCCAAGGCTCGTCCTGGCTGCCTTCCCTTTGGCTGCTGCTTCTTCAAAAGCCATCCCAAGCTTGTGAATTCACCTTGCCAAAAGCCAAAGTCTGGAGTACGACAGGCGCTGGAGAACTCTCACAGGGCAAAGCTGCTCCTTCCCTCAGGGGTCCTGCTCCAGACACTTCCTGCTGGTATTTGTGCCTTGGCTTTGGTAGTGCAGGCAGGAACTCGCATGGGGCTGTGTCCCCTGGCTCCTGAGGGCAGCTTTTGCACATGAAGGGCCCTTGCTGCAGTGAATGGCTGGATCGTGGCTGCGAGGGTCTGTGTTGGACAGGAGGGTCCTCATGGCTATGGTCCCCAAAGAGCAGCTACTTGTGATGCTGCAGTGGCTCCTTTGGGTGGCTGAAGCAGATGTCCCCATGGATTCAGGCCTCTGCAGTGAAGGGAATAGCAGGGGGAGCAGGTTTTGAGAGAAGAGGAGAAGCCGCAGCCATTTCTGCTCCCCTTTATTCAGCTCACTTCAAACTGAGCACAGACACAAACATCAGATGGTTTAAATTTCTCAGATTCAGACTCTGGCCTCCCTCGCCCATCCCTCACTGGAAGGACCAAGACTGGATGATGAAGGGGAAACACCCTTGTATCTGCCACAGCTCTGCTCAGCGCAGCGCTCATGGGCCAGTGAGCAGCGGGATGCTGCTGGGGTGGCTGCCTGGGACACATCTGCTTCCAGAGAATGCTGTGGGCAGGGCCGCCTGGATGTGGCTACCAGAGCTTTGTGCCAGCCAGCGATCCCTCTGCTGGCAAAGCAAGCTGGAACGAGGCTATGAATCTCGTCTGGACAAGTTTCCATGGGCTTTTCTGAGCTGCTCTTTTCTATTGATACTGAGACTGGCCAAAAAGCAGAATTTCCACCGCTGGGAAACGGTGATATTTTATGTGTGGCTTTTCTGAGGCAACAAGCAGAAAGTGTTGGATTTTTGCCCAAATGAGCTATTCCAAGATACCTATTTCAGATTACATCAAAACATCCTATTTATCAGTCAGAAACCTGATGGGAGATGTTTTGCCTCTATTGAGCATGCGGATAATTTCCCCCCACAGCTGTTCAACTTGGTGCCCCTTTATTAAACATTTGCACATCACCAGCCAGTGGTTTTCCCCAGTCCTTTTCCCCAGGGAGTTTTGCAGTGACACTTCCTGGCTGGGGCCATCTCGGTGCTGAGGTCAAGGGCCCCTCTTGTGTGGCAGATTGTCCTGAGCTGTCCTGAGCCCCCCCAGTGATATCTCAGCAGCCCCTTTGTATTCTACAACCTGCAGGACGCTGGTGTTTGGCACTTGGCTCCAGCAGCCCTGATGCTCAGTGTGAGAGAATGGCCAGAATGAGCACTTCTACCATGAAGTATTGCCAAATGGCTCATAGTGGAGGAGTTATTCTGGCCAATCCTCCTTAGAAAATCATCTCCTGAGCTTGTAACAGCAGCTTCTCCAAGGGGGCTGCTGGTGCCGATGGTTTGCTATCACACCCTCACTGTTTGCAGAGCTGTAAAGCTCAATGATTGTAAAATCTCAGGGCAAGAGCTGGGGCTGCTTCTATCCAGCATCTCAAACACAACCATTAAATTATTAATAGTAATAATTTGTTTAGATACATTTGGAATCTGCAGTGAACCGAGTGCAGCTCGCCTCAGGAGCAGAACCCATTACACAAAACGGATTCATGCTTGCCAAGGGGATGCTTAAAAATAAATCTGGCTGGAGATGAATAGATGTTTTGTTGTAAATCCACAGCTACGTTGGAGAGGTCAGGGCTAAGATCAATTACTGGATCCAGAAAGCACCTCAGGAGCCCTGTGGAGCGGTCTGATCTTCTCACCCAGCAGGGGAGCAGGGGAAGGCGTTACATTCTCATGACGTGACAGTGCATTGCCTGTACTAACTCTCAGTCTTCTTTGCCCTGATGGAACTTACGTAGAAGTCAGCAGGAAAGCACAGAAATACCTTAGTCCATCTTGATTTCTTCTTAGAATATAATTTCAAGACGAGCTGTAACAACTGAGCCACCAGAAATAGTTTGGTTTTAATTTGAAAGTACCTGCCTTTCAGTTCCTGCAGCCTCTTCCTCTCCCCACAGTGGGTTGTATCAGTGCTATTTGAGAGTGAGGAGGAAGAATCATCTCAAGCAAATAAGTTTCTGAAATGAGGCACTGAAATCCCTGGTTGGGTAAAAAAAGAATCATTGTGGATTAGGCTGTTTAAAGGTAGAGTGGGGCAGGAGAGAAAGCAGGTGGCTGGGGAGTGTTGTCACTGCACCCAGGGGCACTGGGTTGCTTAAACTTACACGGTATTAATCGCATTATCACCAGCACTGCATGTATAATGTCAGAGTCCTGTGAGGGCACATTCCTGGATCTGAGCCCAAAAGATAAGAGGCTGGGTTTAGAGACTGTCTGTCATTTTGCACATTGCCATCTTCTCTGAGGAAGAGATTATGTGGAGGACTAGGGCCGGTGTGCTGAAGGCAGAGTGCCTTTGCTGTCTGCCTTCCAGCAACAGGCCAGCACCGCCAGGGAGGAGCTCTGTGAGCGCAGCACAGCCCATAGCAAGGGAGCTGGCTGCAGAGGAGGAAAACAAAATTCAAATATTTACAAGTCATAATTGTATCTTAGACTTGGGTTTGGAGCCAGGGGAGGCTGAGTCATCCCAACCAGCTCCCCCAGGGCTGGGGCCAGGCCCCTGCTCCCCTGGGTCACGGTCCCCTCCGGCAGTGGCTCCTCGCTTCAGTTCTGGCACTGTGGGAGCGGGCGCTGCTGGTCAGGAGCAAGAAGGGAGCATCCCGTGTCCCTGTGCAGGCACAGCAGGAGGAGGCATGGGGGACCCCAGGCACCACCGTACCCCCTTTTTTCCCTACAGGATGTCCAAAGCATGAGTGAGCAGAGCAGTACCCACACTGAGTGGTTAATTCCTTAATCCCATGTTGGTCATTAGGAATCCCTCCCTACACATCCCCATGCTAGCTGTATAGCAGACGGGGTGCCTTGTGAATTAACACCCCCAAAAAGCCTCAGTACAAACCAGGCTGTGGTTTGATGCTCTGGCAAGGAGCAAGCAGGACTGCTACCCCCAGCAGGTGCAGGGAGCTTCCCAGCAGGCCTGGGAAGGAGCCAAAAGGCTGGAAGGAAAGTGTGAAACCATTGGCATTGGCCGCCTCAGCCCAGCTGTAGGGCTCTTATCAGCAACTCCTCCCAGGGAAGGGCCCCTCTGCAATGTGCTGGCCAGGGCTGATGGATCAGTTGTGTGCGTGACTCTTTGTTCCGGGTGACTCATGGATTCATTGGCCTTCACCAGTGTCATGGGAAATATTTTGTTAATAACTCAAGGAGGGGGTGGGAAGCTGAAAGAAAAACTCCACCACATAGTTCCCTGTGCCTTATTAACTTCCCCAATGGTTGCTGAAGCGTCAGGTCCTGCTCAGAGTAATGGGTTTTTAAAGACATCCCTGTGGAGCATCTCCACGGGTTGTTGCAGGGGTGGGCCGGGGATGATAGAGGCAGTGCTGGCTCTGGGAATGCAGCCCAAGGGCCACTGGAGCCAGTCAGCAGCCGAACGTGCCTCAGAAACTGGTTAATGGGGGTTTGAGGAGCGGACTCTCTATCCTGTTTCTTCCTGCAGGATGAAGTGACAGGGAACACCTCAGTGGATCGCTACTGGGGAAGGTGGGAGGGCTGCCAGTGCCACTGAGCTGGTCATGCAGCCCCGACGGGCTCAGTGCAGGTACTGGGACACCCAGATGAGCCCTGAGCCCATGTGTGTGCCCCCAGCACTGCTCTGTGCATCCTGGCACAGAGCTGTGCCAGGTGAGAGCTGAGCACCTTCCATCCCTTCCCAGTGCTGGAAGTGGAAGGTGCTGAGAAGCAAGGGGAGGGATGGCTGGAACTGTCCCCATGTGCCCAGCTGCCCAAGTGAGATGTGGGGACGCACACACACCTCACCCACCCCTGCACAGGGGGATGCTGTCACTCAGGGACTGGGCACCCGCAGCTCCATTCTGCCTCATTTCGGTGGCACCGGCTGCAGGGGTGACCTGGGGGTGCTTTAACCCAAAGACGGGGGCAGATGTTCCAGCGGGACACGCTGCTGCCTCCAAAGAACCCCGTGGCAATTCGGGGCGCTCCGGGAAGGCTTCGGACGTGCTCTGTCTTTCCCTGCTCTTCCTCGACACTCAAGTTTTGCCTCCTTCTGACTTCAGAGACGGCTATTGCAGCCCCCGTGACCGCAGCGAGGTGTCCCTCTGGGGATGGCGATGCACAGATTGAAGCGCCGCGTTCCTCCCTGCTATTCGCAGTGTGTCAGACCTCTTCAATAACGCAAACCCCAGACCAGCCGGGGTTTAACCTCCCGAAAATCCCTTCTCCCGTCACCAGCTCTGCCTTCCAGGTAAACACAACAGCGCCGGGGCGGGGAGCGCTGCTCTCAACCCCACAGCCGTGGGGAGCCCCGAATCCCCTCCAGTCCCTCACGATCGCAGAACTGGGACCGCCGCCGTTTCTACGCGTGTCTCCCCCGCCGTGTCCAGGCGGCTCCTGCGCGTTTCACGCAGCCGGGCTGCCCGGAGCCTTCTCCCTTAAAAACAAACCCGCGCAGGGGAGGGGCTGCGTTCTCCCCCCCTCCGCCGTTTCCGGTTTGCTGCCATATTCCTCTTTATTTTTT
>WYDI02021578.1:0-21421 GCA_009867235.2 Psittacus erithacus | reverse complement strand
GTGAGGGTGGTGAGGCACTGGAATGGGTTGCCCAGGGAAGCTGTGAATGCTCCGTCCCTGGTGGTGTTCAAGGCCAGATTGGACAGAGCCTTGGGTGGCATGGTTTAGTGGGAGGTGTCCCTGCCCATGGTAGGGGGGATTGGAACTAGATCTTAAGGTCCTTTCCAACCCTAACTATTCTATGATTCTAAGTAGAGGGCTGCCAAGCTAGCAGTGAAGCACATGACGAAAATGGGGGTTTAAATATTTTATCAGCAATTGGGAATGTGCCTGTCATCTTTTATGCTCACCATGTTCTGTTTTGGGAACCCTAGTATTTTGAAATACTGCCTCTTAGTATTGTTCTTATTGTTCTCAATAAGATAAAAGATTGGGTTGTTGATTTCAGATGTGTTGGGCAAACACCAGGTTTTTCGATTTCAATGTATCAGTTATGCAATAGATGAAGATAAGACTTCTGACACCCTTTGGTATAGATTCCAGCATTAGTGAAGTGCCCTGGAATCACAAGCCTTAAAGAAATTGTGTTCTTTCTCACTGACCCTTAAACAGTCTGGTTTTTTGTAGCTTCAGTAGTGGTTGTGGTGGCTGGAGGCAGCAAATGGAAGAACTTCGTTCTTTCAAGATATTTGCAGTTCTCAAGGACATGCTGCAATATAGCCCATAAATTGTAAAGAAGAGAGCAAATTGAAGTCTGAATAACTTGTTAAATAGAAGAATCAATAAAATTGTACTGGCTTTTACTGCCACTGGATGATAGAAATAAAAAAAAAAATAATTAAGAATGAAGTTTTACACTCAGTGAATGGTTTTGTTGGTCCTTTGAATCAAAGCCAGCAGGACTGTCTTATCTACTTTAAAATTTATTTGACAAGTCTGGCTGAAGCACAGGGTATAAATCAGAGCAGAGTGAGTTTGTCTTCCTTTCACACCATCCTCATGGAATAAGTTCCAGGAGCTGGTGTGTATAAACCAGGTCTATCTCTTCCTTTAAATCTGTTCTTCAGATCATTCAGAAAGCTGGGACAAGCTTTTTGCTTCATATATTTGGTCTAGCCTCCTCTTTTTCCCATTTCTTCCAGGGGACTTCTGCAGCTGTTTGGAACATAAATGAGCTATGAAATAACAAGTGCTTGTTTAATGTCTTATATATGTAGCAGAATGGATCCCTGAGCTTTATTGCTTCTTTTAGGTAGTGTTGCAATGCAAACAATAACTCATTGGGTTTTCCTGCTTGCAAGGGAGCCTCCACTTTGTCTCCCTTCCATGCCTTCCTGCTTTTTTAATGAATTATTATCTGTGATGCACTAGTATGATACAATTCAGTGGAACATAGATGAAATGTTGCAAATGATTGCTGTGAAAGCAGTACCTCTGTCCTGCACCTGGAGTTACAATCAGGACCTTCACAGACTCAGAGGAAATGTATGTGGTCCATTTTAGTTGCTGGATTTCAGTAGCGTGGAGCCATTGGGCTTACATGTTCAGCAGAGGTGTGGTGTTTGTAATGATGATAAGCTTTAAGCAAAGGTAGTTGTGCCTCCTTTTCAACAAAAATAGGGTTTCTGGGGAATTTATCATAGGATCATAGAATGGTTTGGGTTAGAAAGGCCCTTAAGATCATCTAGTTCCAATTCCCCTGCCATGGGCAGGGGCACCTCATATTATTATGTATAGCTATTAATTTTCAGTTGTGTTATGGGAATGTTGCATTCTTTGGATTATTCTACTGGAACACTTTTTATAGCCCTTGCAATGAGAAGCTTTATGTGTAAGATCTCAGGTGTGATTTGCATGGCTATATTATAGTTTTATTTTTTCTCTTAATTGATGGAATCTTGAGTTCCTTGTTTTATTTTATATTTTGCCCTGTTGTTCATATGAATGCTGTTTGGAGTATAGAATTTTCTAACAGTGATCCTTATTCTTGCCATGATTGCTCTTTTCCATCTCATTTTCTTGTAAAAATTAAGCCACTTCTGGTGCTTGTATAATGTCAGATAATTGTTCTGGGGTAGTGAACTTTAGCTAAATAATGTCTGCCCAGTCACTAAGCTTTGCTCCTCTACTGAGATGAGCAGGTGATTGAAGAACTTCATCAAAAAGGGTCAATGGAACAGTAGGGTTTTTTGTGGAATGCAGCAAAAAAAGATGAGCAGGAAAACTCTTCATTAAGCTCTGATTGTAAATTACCCACTAGATCCATCTGAGGGACCACAAAATCATTATCTGTGGTGACTTGGGCTCAATAGGCGTTGCTGTAGCTCACCTGTGGTACAGTGAAGGTATCTGTGTCAGGCTGGGTGCTGTGTTGATGCGTGCACACACACTGCCGCTTAGTATCCATGAAGAAATAAGTCCAGTGTATGTAAGGTCGGATTGGTCAGCTTTACTTTGTCTTCCAGGTGGCTTCTGGCTGGCCTGGCAGCTTTCACTGTGGACTTGGTAGTTGCTGAACAATCTGCTTTTGCGCAGTAGTCATTTTTCAAGGGGACCATTTGTTTGGAGTTTTGCAGTATCTGAAAGGTGGCAGCTGTAGCAAAATCCCCAAATATGTGTGCTGTACTGTATCGCTGTGGCTAATGTGAAACAGAAGCTACATTGGGTACGCAAAGAATAATTTAAAAATAGCATCTCGCTGAACATCATCCCATATGTTGACAGTTAAAAAATTAAACATCAAACTTCATCCCAGTGGCTTGGTGCAAAGATTTTAACCTGCCTTGGTCCCAGTTATAGTCTGCTTTGCAGATTGCTGTCAGATTTCAATATAAATAATGCTTGTTCTAATTTTTCACCCAGAACTGGATTTCCTCTAAACACTTGCTTTGGCATTCCACTTTACATGCCTTCACTGTGTGTGAGATATAGATAAATTATTCTGTAAAATAAAACAGAACTCCAGGCCAACCTTCCTCTCAATTTATTCTAAGTGTCTTTTTTGAAGTGGAGGGTCTAGCCTGAATGTTGTATAAAGTTGTTTATAATTTGTTGTATTTTTCCTCTCTTATGACAGTGATCCGAGCTAAAGTTGTGGGGAAGAAGCTTATGAAAGATGGACCATTTGGAACGATGCGATACACAGTCAAGCAGATGAAGGTATGTTTGCAGGCGTTTCACTTAGGCTTGTAGGTAAATTACAGTAGCATGTAATAATGAACAGAGTTGCATACTGAAAATAATAGCATTTCAGCTTTTCATATTGGTCAGCCAGAATAGAAGGTCGCTGGCAACTAGTAGAAATATGCCTGGGGAGGGCAAAGGAGGAGGTAATTCCTGGCCTACAATGCTGAATACCTAATTCTTCCTTTGTTTTTAAAATTTCTGGTAGTAAAAGATGCCAGATGGGCTTCTCTGGGTATTGGAGTTCTGTTTGTGTTAGACTGTGGAAATGCAAGCTTTTCCATCTAGCACTTTCATTAAATTCAATATGTGGTGGTAGTAGGGGGCCTGCTGCCCTAGGGAGAGTGGTCTTTCATCTCTTCTTTCCTTGCATTCTCTGTGACCACCAGTTAGAGTGATGGCATTTTTTTCCACATATAGAACAAATGGAAATTGTATAGTGAAGTCTTTATATAAAAAAACTAAACCAAACACTGTAGCTGTCAAATATCAGCTCAGAAGAACTGCGAAGTATTGACTCAAAGTTGAAAACAAGTAGATGAATTAGAGACACCAATCAACTATGTACCTCTCTTCAGAGGTCTACTTCTTTGCTGTGCAAACTGCACTCAACCTGCTGCTTTGGACTTCAAGGCTTTTTCTTAAACTGACCCCCTTGTTATGTAATGCTAAAAATCAGCCTTAGATTGTTTTTCTTGGCTTTGCCATTCCAGTCATAAGACTGGTTTATGTCTTTAGGAAAAAAAAGAAAAAAAGGGGGAATGGAAAAGCTTGGCAGAGGCTGCAGAAATCTGAAACATATTAGACAAAGTAAAGGTTCAGAAAAAAACAGTCGCTTGCCTGCCTTGTAACAGTAACTCTCTTTATAAGGCAGTTTATAGCTCAGCAGGAAAGCTGGGAGGAGGAGACGCAAAGCCTGTTTCATAAGCTGTCGCAAAACCGCACACGTAGCCAAATCTGGTCCTGGCAGGGCTCTTCCACTAGACCAGAATGCTTGTGCTTTGAGTAAGAGGGTATGAGGTGCTGAGCTTGCTAATTTCCTTAATCTTAAAAATGTATTTGTAAGATTCAAAAGGAAATAAATGTTTGTTGATTAACTTTTTTTGTGAAAAAGGCACCTGGTTATGTTGGCAAGAGCAAGACAATGCTGCCACTCTCTTTTTGGGATTTTCTGTTGGGTTTTTTTGGTGGCTGTCCCTGGCCTCATCAGACTCACAGCATTGTATGCTGTTCTTGTCCAGTTTCATCACTCTCCAGCTCAACAAGTGTACCCCACTTCACAAAACAACTCAATATCCACATGCTGCATTGGCTTCATCAACTTTTCTTTCTTTGACTTCATCCTAGTCTGTCCAGCACCCCTACTTTTCCTCCTACTTGGTTGGAAGAGGTTGGTACTTCCTGTCTAACATATGACCATGAACAGGGTCCAGTGATGATCTAGAATAACAGTAGTCCTCAAAATTAATTACTGCCCTTCATGAACCATAATGCTAACCTCTCTCCTGACTAATGGTACAGTCTGACCCATTGTCAGCCAGTGAGCTATAGTGGAAGAGATCTCTGGAACAGCATTAAGCATTCCTCTTCTGACCTAGGAGCCTGCAGCAGTGTCCCTGCTATGAACTGAAAAGGTTTCCGTGTGTCTGGTGGCATGGGGAGGGGGCATAAACCCAGGCAAGTATATTGAGTGGAGCAGCAGCCACTCTACTTTCAATAGAGACCATCATATCAATGTTTAAATAAGATGCCTGAGCCTGTCCCGTTTTAATTGGGTTGTTCTGCAGCACAGGGTCAGGGTGTTTACAGCAGGTACTGCAGTAATCTCCAATGCCCTTGTGCTGAGACCACAAGAGAGCAATTGCCCTTTTGCAGGAGCAGTTCTGCAGTGTTTTGTTAGGTAGCTATGTGCCTGACAAAAGCAGGAGTTATTTTAAAAGGGGAACTCATGAGTTGATCAAACTGCTTCTGTGCCTGCTACATAGATGGTGGGCTGGTGAGATGTTACATCGCACGTTTAACTGTGACCTTTGGCAGGAAGGAACCTGAAGCAGTCAAAGTGCTCAGTAGAACTGGAATGTCCGGAGGACATAGTTCTTGATAAATAAACAAGCTGAGTGTCTTCTTTGAAACCTGCTGTCTTTCTGCTGAGCTTAGACACTTCAGTATAAAGAGGGATTCAGCTCCATACAGTGGGGGAGCTCAGAATGATGCAGCAAATCTCTGCCTTGCTTGCCCAATAAAAGCTGACTGTCCTGCTGAAAACTAAGGAGGTCTACAACCCTGGACAGCTGCATGGGAACAACTCTGAAGATAAAATTAACATGTCAGTGAGCTTTTGGCCACCTATAAACCCGTCTGCACCTGCAGATGAAAAAGAAACAAGCCATTTAGTCTATCAGTGTGCACTGAATTGCATGTGAAAAGCATTGAGAGCCTTAAAAGGCAACAAACAATCCTTGTATTTCTTTCATGGGTTTCTTGGAGTTTGCTGTGGCTGATTCTTGCTCTTGCTAACACTCCTGAACTCATTGCTGAATTTCACAACTCAACCAGCTTGGGGCCTGGGCTGGAGCGCAAGATCAGCCCACAGGCACAGAATAGTGCCAGGCTTCCTAGCATTCAGGTTGGTTGTCTGAAAAAGTCTTGCACTTTTTCAAACAATCTCTGCTTCCCCCCACTGCTTTCTCAAATAAGTTAAGAATATTTCAAGACCACGTGTCAGGTACATGCACAGGACTGATCTAACCCCCGCATGTTCTGTGATGCTTCAGTGCATTCTGAGAATGGCCCAAGCCTATTTCAGGAAACCGCAAAGGAAACAAGGAGATAAGATATTTCTACTGCATGTGCACAAACAGTTCTGGCTGACCATGGCAGCGCTTAGCACAGGCTGCCAGGAGGCTTTCCTTGGTTTGTTGCTAATCTGTAAAGTGAGTCTAAGGGGTGAAACATGATAGTCCCAAGAAGAAAGAAGTGGAGTGGGATTAGTTTAGTTTAATTTTAGACAGACTAAAATGAGGTGTTGAGACTTTCTCGTTCTCTTGATTGTCAATGGAGAGAGACAAGAACCACCAAAGTGTAATTCAGCCCACCAGTTGTAGACAGCTATTTTAAGATGGGCTGAGTTGTTCTGGAGGTGCCTGTTCTTGGCATTTGACTAGAGGGGAAGTCTAATTCACATGAAGGTAATTTTAGGTAGCGAAAGCTTAGGCAGGATGATTCCAAGCCTTGGTATCCCTTACATGGGAGGGATAATGGGAGGAACATCATACCACAGGGTGAAGGTAATATTGTAGGAACCACCACAGAATTTGCATGTGTGTTTCTGAGGCAGTATGGGGGCTGCTGAGGAGAATGCTGACACAGCTGGAAACAGAGCAGCACTACCATACACCACTATGTGATGCTTGCTAGTATGTTCCCTGTCATTACGCTTCTGAAAATATACATCTCTGGTGACAGGAGGACTCTGAGGGTAGCAGTTGGGAGAGCGGATAGCTTTATGATTGGTTTTCTTCTGACTGGTCTAATAGCACTTCTAGGGTATTTTGTGTATCCAAAAATAATGCTTGAGGTATTGTTTTTTGGGGTGTTTTTGTGTTTTTTTTTTTAGTTTTGAAAAAGGACATCTGTAGAAGATTCCCTTTTGCCAAATTTTCTTCCCCTGAGAACCAAGGTCATGGTGAATTTTCTTTAGTCATCAGAGGATGGGGTAGGCCCTGTCTGCCCCTAGTAACAGGTCAATTAGTGTGACAGTTGCTAGAGTTGATGAGGGTCACTGAGGGGTGACATAAAATGCTTTCTGAGAGACTGAGCACAGTTTCTTCAGCATCCCTGACAGTGGTGTCCCTGATGGTAATCTAAGTAGGAAATTACTAGGTTAAGGAATTGAAAACCAAACCCCCATTCAGCATCACTGTTTACTTCATAGGCAGTCATGTTGAGTTGGATGGAGCAGAACATGCAAGGAGTGAAGACTGTAAGGGTCCTGTAGGAAGGGCCTGAGCAGCTTCTCAGAGGATATAATCTAGCTTGTAGCCTTTTCTGCAAGGGGGAGAATGGACTCAAAGTGTGCCTGTGCATGTGTGGACTTTATAGCACAGATAAGATAGACTTAATTAGCCCAACAGTACTTGGAGCTTAGCACTTGGAATGACATCACTTGTACTGCACATGCACAGCATACAGCTCTCTGCAGTGAAGGTAATGCACTCTCTGGAGAGACCTGGCAGCCCGAGATGTTAGCTAGTCTTACCTGCTTAGGTACTGTTACCATAGCTTCTTGGTGTGACACCTACTAGAACAGCATCCGAACATTCTATTGCCTTTCCTTGGGAAGCAAGGCAGAAATTTTCTGCAGATGAGGGATAAAAGTGTACTGAGGGCTAGCTCATCCAAGGACAGGCAGGATGCTTGTGCCAGAACCTAGATGTCCAGCTAAATTGAGCATAATTGGAAAATCTGTGTAGATAACCTCATGCCATGGAAATTGCAGGGATAAAGCAGATCTTAGTCAAGGTTCAGTTCTTCTATACTCATTGAAAGATTTTGGTCAGTTATGGACACTATGGTGTATTCCAGACATGATCTGTGAGCTTCTGTAGATGGAGTATGATTAATTAAAAAACCAGTTATTTTCTTGCATATTTGCTGGGTCTAGAATGTCTTTTGCTGTACATAACAGCGCTGTTACCAAGTTGTGATACTGTTAAAAGATTATGCTGATTTGGATAATATAGCTAAGGAAAAAAACCCACGACTGGTAGACATTCTGTGGATGCCCAGAATATAGTTCGACCTCTCAGCATATCAGAATTAGTAGTAGTTTCATTATATTTTTATATGCAGTATCTGGGCCTGGCATAAGATCTGTTAAATAAATTTTTTTTTTCTTCAGAAAGAAAAAAGATTGTTGTTTTTAAAGGAGGTGGGCAATCGAGAAATACCCTGGAATAATAGAGGAGTTCAAGAAATAGAACACAGCCTGGAAAAAAATACCACAGCTTAGGTGGCACAGCAGCGAGGGTCTATAGCTCTGGGATTGCTTGGGATTTTTTTCCCTCTTTTGCCTTACTTTAATATTAACAGTTAAACCGAATATGAGTGTGCACTCTATAAATAAACCTGACAGAGAAAGGAATAGGCTGGAAAACGCTATAAAAATGTGAGTCGCACTGGCTCTTGTTTAACTTTTAAACGCTGGCCATTCATAGAGCTGGTGGGGATAAAAAAGAGAGACTGAGTGTTTTGAAAAGGTATCCAAATTTTAAAGCTGAAATTTTCAGGAAATCATCCTCAGTGTTTCAGAAAGAGGGTGTTTTACTTTGTCCAGTGTACACATGCAGTGGTTGTTTCATTGCTGTGCACAGACTTCATTATGCTGCTAACAGGTGGGTTTTCCTAAATTGTAGTGGTAAGGTCAGGTCAGATAGGGACACATGCTAATTTCTGACTGTATCCAACTGCCAGTATATCTATGGGTTCATATTTCAATTAAACTAAGCTGTAAGAAAGATTATGAAAAAGGAGAAGGAGTGTAGAGGACTTATGTATACATGATATTTTCTTTATGGCGCCCATCAGTACTGGGCTAATTTTAGGAGGTGGGGTAGAATTCTATTTCTGCATTCATTTAGTTAGACAAACATGAAATCCTTGCTGAGGTCAACAGGAGTTGCTTATGCTGGGCACTTGAGAAAGAGGTGTCTGGCCTGATGACTTAGAACAAGCACCAGAAGTTTGAAACTCTTACAGCAGCAACACTGGAAAATAGGGTCGCTGTCTAAAAGAAAAATCCTTTGGTTCAGAAGAAATTGTTTAAATCACATGAAAGAGTAAGATTCTAAACTTGAACTAATTCAATTTCTCCCTAATTTTGAGCTATATAAGGGAAAAATTGTTCAGGATATTGGCAGAGCTTGCAGTGTTGGCACTTTGCTCACTCAGTGCCGCTGGAACTAATGTGAGTGGGAAAAAGTGGTCCCTGTGCTGAATTGCAATAGCTTGTTAGCAGGTGGGTATTCTGCTTTACCAGCAGATCTGGTGGAGAGACTTCCATCAGGGTCTAGCTAGTGCCATTAGTCCTTCACCCTTGTAAGCACTAAAAGTTCATTGCTTGCCACCCCACAGTCTAGGAACATAGATTGTAAAGAAGTGAAAAATTGTTGCTTAAGATAACTTAAAGCATTTTGTTCTTCCCCTAGATGTACAGGGGCTTCCAGATAATGCCACATGTTCAGTACATTTACACAGAAGCCTCTGAGAGTCTTTGTGGAGTCAAGCTGGAGGTCAACAAGTACCAGTATCTGATTACAGGTAAAGGACAGTCTACTTCTTCATACACAAAACCTCTTCTGTTCTATACGTACATTTGCTAAGGACATGGGCAGCTGTGTAGGCAGCTCTGTATGCAGCTTCCCAAGTGTTAAGATGATCAACAGTATGTTGGTGTTCAGTACTCTTAAATGCTGAGAGTCATTTCACTCTCTAGATTTCCTTCTCTTTTCTAAAGTATCTCATACAACCAGTCGTGTCATGACAAATACGCTGTATGACAGTCCACAGCTGTCGATTTGTACCTGAGCTGGCATGTCTGTCCCATACAAATGGTTGCTACTCAGCTGTGCCAGAAATGGAAGATGCCTTTTGGAATGAGCTGGAGAAATGCAGGCTGCTGAGATGGGGGGATGCAAGGAGATAAAGGTGTAGCAGTTGCCAAGTTTTGTTTCTAGTGAAGGTGTTAATTCACTTTGCTCTGTTAAGAGGAGCTTGACAGCATTACTCACCTGCATGTTGTTGGTGCTTACAGCTGGCACAACAGTCCTATAACATACAGAAGTGCTGTAATCTTGCTGGCCAGAGATGCCTGAACCAGCTAATAAAAAGAAAGCAGTTGCTGAGCAGTGACTGAAGCCAAACATATTGAGAGCATTAGCAATGTTAGGAAATGAGAAAAGTGCTTGAGCTGAGAAGTGCTAACTTGTGACCATATCTCTGTTTTCAAGGCCGTGTGTATGAAGGGAAGGTTTACACTGGACTGTGCAACTGGTATGAGAAATGGGACCGGCTGACTCTGTCCCAGCGTAAAGGACTGAATCATCGTTATCATCTGGGCTGTGGATGCAAGGTATGTGTGTCTAATTAGGTGACATTAAGACATTCGAACCCTAGAATTCTGTTTCCCCTCGCTGGTAATATCAATGATGCTGGTGAACAGCCAGGAAGAGAAATGGAGCACAAACAAGTTTTACAGGGAGAAAGTAAAGCTTTAGTGTTGATACCAGAGAAGAGACGATCCAATAAAAATGCAGAGTCTGTGCTTTTTTAATGCCCCGTTGGAGTTAATTGGGGTTGTGGAAGGCTTTCAGAATCCATGCAGAATCATTTGCAGGTGAATGAAATCACGTACCAGAGGCTTGGCAAGATATGTCCAGCTTTTTTCCTGTGCAAACATTTTGAGTGCTTAAAACCTCACAGCCTGGCACTGGCACTAAGATTTTTGCTCATGGCCCCAGGCCTGCAAAAACATAAGACACAAGCTCAGCTTTTCTGCACCTGAAAAGCCCTTTTGACTCTGGAATTACCTGTGTATGTGAAGCTAAGCACACGCTTATGCGCTAGGTGAACTGAGGCTGAATTTTGGATTAGAAAGCAAAGTTTGTGGGTGTGGAATTTTGAATCCCTTGACTGATAAAAAGATATTTTATGATGTTTTTCCATGTACCCTTACCTGATTGCTCTTTATAATTGCAGATTAGGCCCTGCTACTATTTGCCCTGCTTTGCAACCTCCAAGAACGAGTGCATTTGGACAGACATGCTCTCCAACTTCGGCCACTCGGGATACCAGGCAAAGCACTATGCCTGCATCCAGAGGGTGGAAGGTTACTGCAGCTGGTACAGAGGATGGGCGCCTCCAGATAAAACGATAATCAATGCCACAGATCCCTGAGCACGCTGTCCCTTCCTTATCTCCCCTCTCCCTTACTTGTGGCTGATCTTCCTTTGGACACTAACTCTTACCAGATCATGATGATGACAATGAAATTAGTGCCTGTTTTCATGCAAATTTTAGCACTTCGAACACTTAAAAAAAAAAGGAAAAAAAAAAAAAGAAAAGAAAAAATGTCTGTGCTACCTTACTGAATTTGTAATCACCTTTTCCATTTTTTGATACCACTCATTTTTATCAGACGACATTTGGGAGCTTACTTTTGCACACCAGAGGGAAAATGGGAGGGGAAAAAAAAGGAAAAAAAAAAAAGAAAAAAGCTGGAGCTCTTGCTCTCTTACACGTATCATTAGCTGTAGCAATATAATCTCTATTTTTTTAGGAAAACAAAAATCTAAAAACTATGCCAATTAGGCACTGTATTCTTCTATGCGCTGGCTTCCCGTCAGCCCTCCTCATACGCTAAGTGCTGAAAATATGTAGACAAATGTATTTGAAGGAAAACAGGTTTAATTAATCAGATTGGCAAATGAAGCAAACTGAAAAGAAACCCAGCCTAAACTGTGGAAAAAATGACATCCAGAAAAATCTTCCTCTATGGGAGAGATTGGCAATGTGATTGACTCCAGCAGTGGGAGAATTCACCTGGTGTCTGACCGCATCATCTGGTAAAAGCATTGTTGACTGATTGTCCTAGCTAATTCAGTCACAGTGTGGATGTAACAGCACATTCAAAGTTCTGGCTTTCTCCAGAACAAAAGAGTATTTTATATTTTTGTTGTTGTTTAAGAAACAAAAGCCCCATCCTCTATTTTCAGGGAGGTAAACCTGCCTACAGCAGAAGAGATGAAGTGCTGTGCCATCCTGTTTTGAGCAGCATTGGCCCCTGAAATTTTTACAGCTTAGCTTCAACAGCAAAACCAGCTTGTGAACACCTTCAACCAAGCAGATGCAAAATGCCAACTGTAAATCAATCACCGTAGAAGAGGGAAAGGGGAGACTTGCTAGAGCTCTTACTATTAAAAAAAAAAAAGTCTATTGCCAAAATAGTGTTTTGCTGAGCTAAGATGTTACACATAATGACATAAGCTATTTTTGACAGGACGTGGAATTTTTTGGCGTTGTAAACAAAAGAATGGTTTGATTGTGTTTTAAAGACAGAAATATTGACATTCCGAGTCAGTGAGTTGTTCTTAAGATACTGAAGCTCCAGTGTATCTGCGGTAGTGGCTACAGTCATTGTTTCCTCTGTACCTCCTTGCACCACAGTTCCTCCCCTGCAGCTACACTAGCTGCATTTGTTTATATAGTGAAAGGAAGTGGGGGAAGGCGCTAGGCAAGGAAGAGTGGTCTCCTAATAAGTGCTGGCTGGGATCATAAAATCTCAGCTGCCCAGAGGATTCCTTCTGTGTCAAGTGCTGTGTTTCCCTCTAGGCACTGTTAAGCATAGCTGTGTGCATGTGCTCATACCATGTCCTGCAGTGATGTGGGAGGAGGAGCCTTACTGTCTTGTGCTTTGCTGTTGACTGGAGAAGGTTTTTTTGTTCTATTTTGGTTTTTATTAAGAAAACTATAATATAATTTTTCTTATCAAATAAAAGTATTTTAAGTTTTAATGATGGTGAAGAAGAAGGGGTGCTGACGAAATGGGTGACTGAGTTTTGGATGGGGAGGGCGTGGGCAGGGAGAAGATTATACTTAACTTCATTTTTGTATTATTATGATTATTTATCTTAAGTTTCCATATATCTTCAGTTCATTCCACTTAGAAAGCAGAGCTGCTGCCAGCAAGAAAAAGTGTTGCAGTGATTCTAGCTCAAGGCAATACAGCATTTTACAGTCAGTGACCTCAATTACTGGGGAGTTGTTTGGGACCTCTTTGCCAAATAGAAAGGAAGGGGTGTCTGAGATGGGTCCTGATGCTTTTTAATGTTCCTACATCCTCTGAAATGCCCCATTTACTCGATGATTGTTACAGGAAGAAGCATGTAGCTTCACATTTGACATGAACTTAAAAGGGCAGTTTCAAAGAGTTGATGTAAGAGGTGCCTAGGTCTGCTGTGTATTTTTTTTTTTTTCTTCTAGCTGCTTAGTGGCAGCACAGCACCATACACATTGAAAGTCTGTTGGATTTTCCTGTGAATTCAGGCTTGGAGCACTTTTCAGAAGCCCTCTTCCCAGTGACTACTCCTAAATTACATAGGATAAGGTTGTGGGTCAGAATGTCGCCTCTTTTGGCAGAGTACAAGCCTGGGCTTTGGGCATAGTGGAACAATCTCTGTTCAAGCTGTGCACAGCTGACAAAATCTCTGAGAGTCACTGAGGACAGAGTGGAGTCACCCTCACTGTTTGCATCGTGTGGAGTCGGCATCGCCGGAGATGGCCATCCTCAAGCTCAAGATGACATCACAAAGCTGACGTCTCTTTGAGCTGCAGCCACCTTTATGGCTTTGGAAGGCTAAATGAAAATGCCCCTCGATGCAGTGAAGTGTTTTGAATTTTCATTATACTGCAGCTCTGCATATTTTACCTGTCACTGATCCATTTAGCTAGCTGAGACATCACAGTATTGCACTCAAATTATTGTGAAAATATTTGCATTCTAATACTAAGAGGACTTGTGTCCTTAAGTAGGATATAAGGTAGCTATGTGCTTTGTAAACAGCAAACCAGCAGATGCATTACCAGAAAATGAAGCGTATTCCCATTTTATATTGCAGATGGTAAAATATTTCTGAGATGCAGACAGCTAGAACAGCAGGGGTAGAGATTTGGTAGCAAATCTTTCCCTTTGCTGTGTAAAGAAACAGTTGTTAAGGCTTTTAAAAATGTGGAGCCAAAAGGAGGGGGAAGAATCCAGTAAAAATACATTTCTTTTGGGATGCTTCTTGATTTTGTTTCTGTGGATGCTATCAGGGGCATGTGTTTCTTGGGCTAAGCTTTAGCTTGTGCTTGTGTTAAGAACCTGAATGAAGGCTCCCTTGAAGTGGGATGGGGCCTTTAAATGGATTGAAGAGGCTCTAAATCAGGCTCAAAGACTTCTTCCTTTCTAACTGCTTTCCTTTCTTCTGTCTTGCTAAGTCACTTCTGCCTGCCAATGAACAAAACTCTGTCCCTCCTTACAGCAGGCCATGCAATGTGTGGGAACGCCAGGCATGGTGATGCGAGGAGGCAGGTGTGAAGTTCTCCCCAAACTGTTATGCTGTAGAGCATACAATGCCTTATAGCCTAAGGTCACACTCAGTGGCACAGCCCATGTGAGCACGACCTTTGGACATGTACAGAATGAGGGCTTCCCGCCTCCATGCTCAAGATATACCAACATTATTAAAAGTGCTTTTTAAAATGCATAGCTCAATTCTGGACTTTGCTGTTGGCTTTCTTATTTACAGATATTTCCTTTGGAGTGTTTTTCCCTTTAGAATTACAAAAAATTATGAAAAAATATATTGAATGTTTGGGAAAGATTTGATTTGATTTGCCTTTTCCAAAATGGAGGGGGTTGGGAGCAAAAGGAGACTTGTTCATGAAGTACCTTGAATACAGTTCTCTTGTGGGAGGCTTACCCCTCCCCTGTATGGGACAGAATTGCCGTTTTAGGTCTTACTTTCCCATGTTTTGAAGAGTTACGTGGCCCTTCAGGCAGGACTATTCTAAAACTGAAATCTACATGACTGCATCCCATTCATACTTGGCCGAAGTGAAATGCTACCTCACATTGAAGGGCAGCATACTGTTGTGTTTTTTACAGTAAAGACTGTTTGAAGTAAAGGCCTCGATGGGAACAAGTTTCTATTCTTTCAGATGTCTCTGAAAGTATATCTCACTTACTACGTATTTTATAGCTTAGAAGGGCAGAACAAAATTTAGGGAACTGCAAAACTTTTGTCTTTTTTTAGAATAAGTGGCTTTTGGGGCTGCCAGTCTTGAGAACAATCTTTACAATCCACTGAACATTTGCTGCTGCTTTGCCTGTACTGGCTTTTCTTTCTCTCTATCACTGTCCTTCCTTCATAGAGCCGCTTTGGTGTTCCTGATAGTCATGGAAACTTGGGGAGGGAACCAAACCCATGTGAAAAATCTTGTCCAGAAGGAATGTATTTGTTGCTAAGTTTTCTAGCACTGTTTACAGTTTTCCTCCATGTTATTTATAAATTTTATATTCAGTGAATGTATATTGTCTTTTAAGGTAATGTTGCATAATGTTCACTTTTTATAGTGTCCTTTTATTCTAAACAGTAAAGTGGTTTTATTTCTATCACAGACATTCTGTCTCTGCTTCACTTATGTTAGTTTCTGTCCACTTCAAGTGTACACAGATGGATTTGCAAGTGGATTTATTCATTTCCTTTCCTTCTGTGATACCGTTTTATTGGGCCCAGAGCAGATATTCCGCCTCTGGCAACTCTTGTGCCTTGGTAAAGATCCTTCCAGCAGTCCCTCTCTTTTTTTAAGAGCTTGATTTAAGAATTGTTACTGGGGTCATAAGCCCAGGAGAGGTGAAATACCCCTTTTGAAGTTAATGTATCTCACTTGTTAACTGGCCATAGGGGGTCACTACAGAGCAAGATAGTCATTATGGCTGTCATGTAGTACCAGTGGAGCCTTGGAAGAACAGTTGCCAGATTGCTGTTAATTCCAGTAAACAGATCACTGGGGGGAAGGTTAAATAGTGTGTGTCCGTGGCAAAGGAAGGAAAGATTCATCTTGCAGATCTTTTCTGCTGTGGAATGTCAAAGCCTTGTGTGTTCTTTTCAGGCTTGCTGGTTTAAGGCTGGTTAAAAATGCCCTGTTGTCTTGAGTTGGAAGCTTCAGAAAAAACATTTTCAACTAAATTAAAATGCTTACAAAAAGGGCCCAACTCATAGAAATATCCTTTATCTCACTTTTACTATAGGAAAATCTCTATGTGGATGAAAGAATGAAGCAGATTTTTGATCTGTTCTATGTTTAAAGGTTTAGAAAGTAGGATTTGGAAAGTTTTGGACATAGAAGGATGAGGATGTCTTATGTGAGAACTCCATTGCTTAAGGTTTATCACATTGCAAAGAAGTAAAACCGTAACACTAGTTACAAACACTTCCAGGGGGTCAGCCATCAAAGGACCACAGCATATTTTATGAGTGCTAACTGGTACAGCTTGAAAATGCCTCCAAGAAAGAGAAGAAAAAGAGTGGGAAAGAGGGATCATTATATTCCTATCTGATACATGGAGAAGCTGATCCACAGTGGGCAAGCAACTTTCAGAGGTGCTTGGTGGAGTATGACTGCACCAAGTTTAGTTGGTGTAAGTATTTGCCCTCTCAGCCTCTTGCAGCCCCAGATGCTGTGAAGGCGCACCCAGATAAAATCTTGAGAAGTTGTGTAGATTCATTCTGTGAGGTAAACAACCCCAACCTGGAAAGGGCTGGCCTGAATTTGCTCAAGTGGATTGCTGCTTGTGTAAATGTTTGGAAAGTGATTGGTTTAAACAAGATTACTCAAACTTGCTTGTCTACGATAGTGTTTGTATTCAGATGAGATTATCTATGGTTTCAAAACATTCCTGTATTTTTTTTGGAAGTAAGCAATAGCATCTGCAGGTAGGTGATCAGTTATAAGGATAATAAATATATGAAGTTAAGATCAATACTCTGATAAACCAAATTACTAAGCTGTTAGCAAATGTGCTTACATGCCAAGGAATTGAGAATCATATTCCCAGACAAGAAAATAATGCTAGAAGTGCTGGGTAACATATTTGCAACAAAAATCTTAATCAATTCTTTCAAAATTACCAATTCTGAACTAATAATGGTCAGGCAAAATCATAACTGTCCTGAAGCATCACATGGCACAAAACCCTCTTCATAAATCAGCAGGAATTATATACAACAGGATTTATCAACTATTTTGTCTTAAAAGTTTGCAACAAAGTGTCATGTGCTTAACACATAGTGTTAAAGGACCATCCATATGTTGAGTAACACAGCTTGTACCACTGCATTACTTGTGGTGTATGTGCATGACTGCACTTACCTTTGTGATGTGCCTGTGAAATACGGAAGCACGGTTGTCCACACAGCACTGGTAGAGAACAGAGTATTGGAGCAGGGAGATGGGCTGGTACTTCAAGGTATTCAGATACCTAGCGAGCGCCAGTGGGATTTTTCCCAAGTTGGGAGTGAAAATTCATGGAGGACTAGTTTTCCTTTTAACCCAGGGAAAACAAGAGGCAGGAACAGTTTTAAACAAAGCCACTCGCTTTGCCATGTTGCCCAGGACTAAAGGCACCTATGCAGATCTCTTTGCAAGAGTTTGGTACAGTGCCCAGCAGGCACACAGGGCACGAAGTGTTTAGATGTTGACAGCAAGAATAGACCCCAGAGCCACTGTGCAAAGGAATATTACAAGCTGAAACAATCTGTTTTTCAAGAGCTCCCATTTACTTTGAGTACCTAGTCAGGCTGATAAATGTTTCATGGATGGCAACCATGTGACAGATAGACCAAGCAAACTGACATTGTGAAAGAAACCCCTCATATGGCCCATGTCCCAAATTGTCAACATATTTTAAACAATTCCAGGAGGGAAAAAAATCCACTTTATCTGAATGAAGTGATTTCTTGCTCTAAGGGATGAGCTTTTGTTGACTAGATTTTATGAGCAATTTTTGCTTTGGTTTTGAGCCTGTTCTCATTTTTCGCTTTTTCAGGGTTCATACATGGTCTGGGGAGGGCTGGGCAAGAAAGGAAAGAGATTCCACAGCAGTGATTTTTTGCATATTGCTTTTTAGCTAGTAATCCCCTGTAAGTAAAATTGAGACTCTTCCCAGCATCCCTACCGCCACCTCTCGGGCCCAACTCGTATTTGTTGCGTCTCCCCCATCTATGCTGGCATCAGAAGAAAGCAAGGGTACTCACCATCTGCTTATGGCTTGGGAAGAACGTTTGGTCCACAAGGGGAAACTTCTCGGGACCCAGTGAGTTGAAGATTTTGATGAGCTGAGAGAACTTGGGGTGAGGGAGGGGGAACAAAAAACAGACACAGTGGATGTCAGTGACTTACTGTGTAACATGTAAGTGCTTGCAAAATGTTCTGATACTGGTAGGGGAGTTGAGAGTGAGTGAAACATGTTGTTGTGCCTTTCCCACCTTGCTTTCTTGACGTGAGAAAATATAAGTTGCTGTATTTACCCAGGGCCAAGCCAGCCTGTGCATGCAAACCTTGGAATGAGAGAGCAGAGAAGGGGCTTAAGAGCCAGAAAGGATCAGCTTGGATTTAGTTGCAGATATGGTATGAACAAGCTGTGCTTTCCAGGTGTGGCTGGGGAGAGAGTGGGGAGCCTTACTTGGTAGAGGAAGGGTCTCAGAAGAGTTACCAGGCAGGAAATCAGTGCCACCACTCATAAACACAGGCAAAATAAATCAAAGCTTTTCCCTGGATCTCTGCCCCACAGCCAAATCAAAGCAAGGCACATTTCTTCATCGTGCTGAAGGGAAGGAGAATTGCTAAGGCATAGAGATATCTAGAGGGAATTGACAGTGCTACCTGGATTGGCTATTAGACCAAGGAAGCGTGAGCCCAGTGTCAATCACAATTGACATTTATTATGAACCAAGGGTCTCCCAACAGCCCCCAGTACATGGCAGGAGAAAGGGGACGTCATATGCTAGCCCTGTCCCAGTGAGGCCTGAGGGAGATAATCTGTGAGGGTGGTGTCTAGAGAAAGCAATATGTAACATAGATGGGGAAAGCAACAATGCTGGTATTTCATGTACAAGGTGAACATTTGCCCTGTCCCCACCTGTCAGCATGAATTTCACCATTATCATTACTATTACAAACTGTTTATCATTCAGGGTTGTTCCCAGCCAGATGCAAAACTCTCCATGGCAGGACTGAGTTTTATTTCTTTTCAGGTTCCAAAACTCCCACAGAAGTGCAGCACAACAAATTCTTGCTCAGCCTCAGCCATCTATGGAGCAAGCAGACTATTCTGTACACTGTATTCAGCCCCCCTGTTCAATCTGTCATTGAGCAGCTGGAGAAAACCCCAGAACTCTATGAAAGGAACTTAACAACCATGACAGAAAATGTTGCTGAAGTAGGGTTGATTTACCAAAGAGAATAAGAGGTAATATGTCCCAGAAACCTTTTGGATCACAGGAGCAACTTGGATTCTTTACAATCACACATCTAACCACCCTACTTTCTGAAGAGGTACAGCCCCATTACCATGGACAATGCTGAACTGGCAGCTCTGCTAGTGAAGTAGTTAGACTGGCAGCCTTGCAGAAGGAGGAATTATAGAATCATAGGATAGTTAAGATTAGAAAGGACCTTAAGATCATTTAGTTCCAACCCCCTAAAGCTGAATAAAGTAGCTTGATTATTTTCATGGATACTAAGAAAATAAAATGATTGGGGATTGCTCCATGAATAAGAATTTGGTTCCTGCTTCTGCTGGTAGATGTGACTATTCCCCACTGATGTTCTATTTGCAAAGTAACTTAAAAACTTAATTTAGTTTCAAAGACCCCCAGAATCTGATCAAATCAAGTATCCAGTCTGGGGCAAGAGTCACTGTTGCACAAGTTCCTTCAAGTTTCTCATCAAAGGGATGCATTTGTCTTGAAGGAAATCTTTGTGTCACCTGAGGAAGGTAACACACAAATTAAGGGAAGGAGACAAGGGAACAAGGGAAGGGCAGGAGAGCCTTTTTTATTCCCAGTAGCATCAGCTGCCTCATCTTACATGTTCTGAGCACTTCTGAGCAATGTTTGAAGCCAGTAAATGTACCCCCAAGGTTACTTTGCAGATAAGGAATTATGGGAATGCTTTCTGCTGAGTTGCTACCTTAAGGGTTCCTGTCCTGGTCACTGGGCTAGTTAAGCAAAAGGATTTCTGTATAAGAAGTGAAAACTTCACTTGGTGGTGGGAAAGAAATACCCCTTTGAGAGTTAAAGGGTGGTATGGGTGTGAAAAACAGGATGCAGCTAGTGTGCAAAAGCTGACGCTGCAATGTGTGTGCCAGAGCTGAAGAGGCAGCTGCCAGCAGATTTGCAAACAGATGTGAAGAATTCCTTCCCTAATCTCATAGGTTAAAATGTGGCATTTAAAAACCCCCAGAAAACATCAAGGGGTGGCATATCCCATCACTGACACCCTTCCCACCCCACATCAGCAGATAAGAGAAAAACTCCCCATGTAGAATGATTATTGTTGGCAAAGAGGGTATTGATGCTTGGAAGGGAGGACAGCTTGCTCCTCTTAACTACTTCCACTAGCTCTGCACATCCTAGAGAAGAAAAATAAAGGCCTGTTTTGACTAGGAAAGTGAGCAAACAGGGCTTAAAAATTAAACAGAATGAGGCAGAGACACGGAGAGGATGAAAAACACCCTGGCTGAGAGCAGCACATGGTCCTTGGTGCCTGTGAACACAGCACTGGTGAACCATAGACATACATTTATCCTAGGAAAACAGCTCCAACAAAATAACTGGAACAACTGTGCAGCTGACAGACAGCGTCCTGACTTGTTCCTTGGGGCTACTTTTGTTCCTTGGGGTTACTTTTGTTCCTTGGGGTTCCTTTTGAAGCATACAGCTCTTGGCTGTTGCTGAAATAGCAAGTTTCATAGGGACAGATGAGAGGCTCAGCCATCTGGAAGCCTCCTCCATCAGCCAAGCATGCGAAAAGGCCTGACCTTGGTATTGACCCTCATGGGAAAATTCCCTCCTTTTTGCTATCTTTTTTTCTGCCAGTTGTTAGGGACAGGATTTTGGCAAAAAGACGCCCATGTTACATGGTGCAGCAGCCTCTTAGATACCTGATAGCAGGGCTCAAGCAGCACCTCCCAGTGCATTTTAGGTGGATCGGAATGTTATTATCAGCAGCTCAGTGAAATGTAACTGCCCCTTCCGCATTTTGGTATCAGTTCTTACTTGCTGAGTTTCCACTTACTTTAGTGAGATTGTGCCCAGACTGCATAGCAAGACATGAGGCAAGGCAATGTGGCACAGCCTGGTCTTAAGAACCCAGAACAGGTATGGAAATGAAATACCTTGCCTGGCTGGTTGAACATTAGGGTTACTTACAGGGAGTCTTCATAGAGAAATAAAAAGATCCGTTCAGGGGGTCTACTTTGCTCTTATGAGATCTCACCTGGAGTACTGTGTACAGTTCTGGCGTCCTTAACATAAGAAGGACATGGAGCTGTTGGAACAAGTCCAGAGGAGGGCCACAAGGATGATCAGGGACCTAGAGCACCTACCGTATGAAGACAGGCTGAGAAAGTTGGGGCTGCTCAGCCTGGAGAAGAGAAGGCTGCATGGAGACCTCATAGCAGCCTTCCAGTATCTGA
>WYDI02021577.1:0-19479 GCA_009867235.2 Psittacus erithacus | reverse complement strand
AGAAAAGAAAAGAAAAGAAAAGAAAAGAAAAGAAAAGAAAAGAAAAGAAAAGAAAAGAAAAGAAAAGAAAAGAAACCAAGCAAACCAACCAACCAAACAAAAAAGAACCAAACCCAAAATCCCCCAACAAACCAAACGACCACCACCACATGTAGTTTAGAAGGAACCACTTCAAACCTAGATTCTAAAGCTTTTCTAGTCTCTGGTAAAAAGCCAAAAAAAAATGCCAAATCTAAATTGATATCAGAGAGGAAATGAGAGGCATGAGAGGCATTAGGGATCAAGTGCCTAATTTCTGCATTCTGGCATATTGTTGTGCTGTGATTTTAAAAGGTGGGGACTCACTAATCACTCACAACTGCTGCTGTTAAAAGTTGTCCCTTCCTTGCAATGGTAACCCAAGCAATATCATAGATTAGAGGCAGCAACAATTTACCTTCCATATTTAGCACTGAAAGGCTTACATTAGCTTTATGGAAATAGAAGTATCGTGCAAGTGATCCAAATCGTGTTCTCCTTTCTCACTTGGGAAATAGCTGAAAGTGTTGATCACTGACTTTGCCACTTTATGTAAGCTGTCATAGAAAGATACAGGAAGACATAATGCCTGAGCTAAGCTGTGCATGGGATTCTTTAAGAGATAACATTTCCACCTCAGCCGTACAGTCACTGACATATGTTATGCACTGAGAAGAAATACATAAAGGTAGTGCAGGCTCAAAAATCTTTTGACAGTGCAGGATGAAGGTTTGAAATTCTCAGAGGAAATATAACATGTGCTTGTTCTATTCCTATTTTTTTTCCTATAGTTCTGCTTTAGGGCATTGTCAGGGAAATGAGCAATTAATTAAGGAAAGTTCTGCAGCTTGCATTGTGCAGCTCAACTTATTTCTTCTTTTCTTGCCTTTTAGAGGCTAAGCTTAGTTTAAAGAGGTAAACTGTGTGATAGACTATATAGTCCCTCATCTGTCCAACCTGCCATTAACTGGAAGAAGTGAGAAAACAGCAAAGGAAGCCCATGGAGGTGAAAGTTATCCAGGGCTGTCATAGAAATCATGCATTCAAGGAGATAAAAGTAATTTTAAAAAGAAAAGCCAAGATGAGAAAATGAAACACCGTCGTTACCTACAGAAGGACATAAAGAAAAAAGGCTCTTCAAGCCCTCCTCCTCTCTGAAGTCAGAAGTGGTGGCTGCAGCTCCCTTCACCACTGACACCCACAGCACCACTCACACCTCTCTGCCTGCCCTCCCCGCTTGACACATCCATGCTGTCAGCCCAGCACAGGGGCAAGCCACAGAGATTCCCAGTCCTGCCCAAAAGCATCAGCCAGAACCACTCAGCTGACATCCAGGGATTCCAGTTTGCCACTTCTTATTCATTGTCCTACACTTTTTCTTGTTTTTAAGTTAAAACTGTGCTGTCTGAGATAAAGAAAGGTGGAAGTTTTAGGTTTTATCTTACATGCTAAGATAAAAGCAGCTTCTGTTTCAGCATCCTAAATGGTAATGAGCAAAAATTACCTGCAGGAATAAACCTGTCAGGGATTAAGGGAACTAACTGGAGACATATCACATTCTTCTACCCGTGGCTGGCACTGGATTTTTCACTTTCACTCTTCTGTTTAATTTCCTCAAGACACGTTGAGCTAAAAAAAAAAACTAAAAAAATAAGTCTAGAGCACAACTTCAGAGTGTGTTTTATCCCAAAGCATAGGAAAAATAAAGAAGTCCTCTTAGGAGGCGGCAAGTATCTCACCTCAACCAGACACAAATCAATGTGTGGGGTGGTGGGTTTGGGCTGGGCTTTTTTTTTTTTGCTTCCATGGCTTCGATTTGTTTCTGACTGTCAAAAGACGGTCAGTTAAAAACAAAAGCAGTGGAAGAAGAGCGATTGCTGGGAAATAGAAAGTGCTTCAGCACAGAAGAGTATTGCTTTGAAGATAAGAAGTATATTCTGATTTCACAGTACTGCACTGCAGTGGAGGAATAGATTTACTGGAGCTCAGAGGATGAGTTTGCATATCGCAATGTACTTGTGTCCCTAGGATTTGTTTTTACAGGTGTAAGGCTACAAAGAAGTGTGTGAAAAGGTTAAGCAGCTCATTTTAGAGTCTCTCTTTCCCAGCAGATTCACAGAAGCCCAACCTTAAATAGATAAATAAATAAAAAATTCTCAACTATTGATGTGCCTTAGACAGGGCCAGGCTGCAGGAGCCCAAGGTGGGAGCAGAATTCCTCTGCACTGCATATCCCCTCCAAAGGGACCAGAGTACAGTGTCCTCTGCAAAATGTGCTGTGAAGAGTCTGTTTGGGAGTGCTGGTCTTCCATGCACTGACAGGGCCTGTGCATCAGGAGGGAGCATCTCTCTCCTGTCTTGCACAAGTCAACCACAATGCCCAAAGCCAAGACACCACAACTGCCTGGCCTGAAGCTAACTTGGAGCAAGCAACACCAAAAGTACAATCCCTGCTCTGGCAGGGCTTCCACACATGGTGTGGACATGTTCTGCCCCCATGAGAAATATTAAGAGATCTTACATCTATATGAATCCTTAAACACAGGGTCCTGTAAACTGGGCATAGCAGGTTTAGACACCTGTGATCAGGGAGAAGGCACCTAGCTACCCAACTGGGCAACTTAAGCTCAAGGCAGAGAAACAGAAGAAGCAGACGCCTCTTTCCTGAGGTCAGTTCTTCAAAGAAAGGGCTGTCAGTCCCTGTACATTACTACAGCACCTTGCACAGAGTGGTCTTCATGCCAGCAGCTACTGCTCTGAGCTTATGCAACCACAAATGTTTATTAATAACTGTATAAGTTTTGCATCTCGCTCTCTAAAACAGGTTGCACATCCTCCCACCCCCAGCCCAATCAATCAAAAGCCCTTAAAATAAATCTTCTCATTCATGCTTATAATCAAGGCTCAGAGAGACAATAATAGGTGCTTTCTATCACACAAAATCAGGTTATTATGCCCAAATTCTAGCTAGCAGAACATAGAAGATACATTTTTGTTGATGCCTTTCTCTGTCCTGGTGTCATTTCTTTCTCTGACCTTAGTTCTTAATCCTTCATCAGTGAATGGAGTTCCTTCCAACATATTTTGTGCTCAATACAGCCCTTTTTTTTTTATGCCTATATCGCAGGAGATCCTCTTCCATCACAATGGTGGATCATTGCCCCTGGTATTCATGGACCATGTGTAACGTAAGCACAAGGAAGAGAATTTGCCCCATACACACTCTGTAAAGCCAAACACATCTACAGGCTGTGGATAACACTTAGCACTCTACTGAGTCTATGCTGCTGTTATATCATAACAGATATTTGTTGTTTTGTCATTTAAAAGCACCATTTAAATTTTTAGTTTCATCCAAGAAGAGCAAAGGTCTTTCAGACAGAGTTTGAAACTGAGCAAGTCATCAGTTAGCAAATTGAAAATCACTGGCGTGCTCTGAGTCATCACTTAATTCCAAACAGAGCTTTCACTGTGCTGGTGCCAGTGATGGCACAGATACAATCTCAGTTTGTAAAGTATGCATTCAAAAAATGCCATCATGCCATTCAGCAGTAATTGCATCACAGGAAGAAAATAATGAAATCGGAAAACTGGAGACATCGCATTGAACCTGTAGGTGGACTTGCACATTACAAGATGTAATCCAGAATCTTCAGATGTGACACAACTATTTCACATTTCTGAGGCCTGTAAATACCAGACAGAACCATACTTACTGCAACTGGAAATAAGGCTCTACTAGAAAGTCAAGTATATAAGAGTGCCTACATAAATCACCACAGTCTTGTCAGTGGTAACTCACCATGCATTTGAATATAGACATTATGATTCACAGCAACTTGTCTGGAGGTTCACCTGAGGCATAGTCAGGGCTAGGATGAGTTCACACACCTGGAAGAGAGGCCATGTATATTCCAATAGAAAGAATGAAGAGGCCTAAATGACCTCTGCAGAAGATTTTTGATGATGACGTGGCAAAAAAGGGTCATGGCATGACTAGCTGGAAACATGCCCAGCCAAGCCTCGTGAGCCACCATGGTGGACACACAGTGACATTTGGGGAAGGAAGGAGCAAGAAGCAGTATTTGTTTTAAGAATTATTTTTATAGGCTTGCAAATTTCATTTTAAAATGGAATCATAAATCTCTATCTTTAAAATCACAGAAAGCAGGAGGTAGGAAAAACAAGGAAACTGAAAAATGCTTCTTCATCTAATCATTCATTAGAGTATTTTAAGGGCCTTCATGGGTTGATTGGTTGAAATGAGCACAGGGACAGTGTAGAGTCACAAATTTCTGGCACGTAATACATTCCCAAGAGTTATTCTGTTCATTCCAAGGAGATTTACCTAAAAGAAAACAGCATAATTCCTAGAATTGTATGTCAGAGGAATGCAAATAGGTATTTCTCTAAATGATCTTCTTTCATGTTCTTTGCTGTAAGAAATGTCACATTTTGTATCTTTTAGACTTCGAAAGTATTACCATTCTCCTCGTGTTGCCTGAAAAGGGTGAAATAAAGGGCAGGTATCAAAACTTGCTGGTCTTAATTAGAATGTTTCCAGACACATGCTCAGAGGGATGAGTTTCTCTTTAAAAGATGAAACGTAAATTTTTAGTGTTATGAAATTTCCATCCTCCTTTTTGATTATGCTGTTCAATTCATTAATATTCCCACTGAATACTTTCATTGCAAGAACCATAGTCCACCACAATTATGTTTATGCATTCTGTGCATACAATACCAGATAATAAGGCTCATGTAGTTTTATCTTCATAGTTCCATTAAAGATAATAATGACATTTAATGGTTTCATCTCCTCTTCACCAGCAAATATTTCCATTTGTACTCCTGCAAAGCACACAAGGGGAACCACACTCACTCACAGAGGATGGAAAAGAAAAAAGGGACAGAAAAAAGTAGAAGAAAAAAATAATTGTTAAATTCCTACACATGGCTAACACCAGCTGTGAGAGTTGTATTTCCCTGTACAGTTCACAGAAGCTACTCCAAAAGGCACCATGTGGTGTCAAAGGTAAATAGGTCACGTAGCTCAAAATCTTTGTCCCACTAAGGACATAAAATTAGAGAGGATGTGGTCATTCGGCATGAAAAATAGGTGGAGCTGATGCCCATGAAACTTCCAGATCCAGGTGCCAAGTACAGACTAGAAAGTTGCAGCAAGAGTTAAAATCTTATGCAGGGGTGTCATGGTTTAAGCTGAACCCAAGACAAGGGGACATGCCAAAAAAGTGCCAGGGTCCACAGTCCTCCTCCATGAAAGCATTTGCTAGCTCAGAGCCTGTCATTACTTGCACACCGGATGCTTAGCTGAGGTCCCAGCCACCAGCTTTGGAAAGGGAGGAAGAGAGCATCCACTCTCAATAGTACTGGTGGCTCAACTCTCACTAACGTACAGTGCATGAAGGACCTGTAAAGAAGACATCCCAAAACGCCTGCAGGTGCATTGTAGATGCTGCAATGCAAGTGTGGTGCTGCAATACAAGCGTGGATGCAAGAAGCCCTTCAGCTACCCATCAACAACAAAGCCTTCATGATAAGAAATTATTAAGGAGATTTTATACAACATTGGTCTGTTGATTAACCTTCTCAGTTAAACTGCAGAGGTTATCTTGAACAAAGAGACCCTTGTAGGGAAAGAAAAACCAGGAGTGTTTGTGGAGGTCCAAAACAAGTTAAATACTTTTTTAGAAATGATTCCTTAATGCATAACTTTTCTGTGTGTTTTGTTCAGCAGTTTCCCCTTGACAGGGATGACTGTGCATTGGGAGAGTGAAGTCGAAACACTGGTCAAGCCAGTCTTTTGAAAGACCTTCAGGGATTGACTACACATGCAGAAAACAGCACTACTTCAGATATGTGCCTCCTTGAGCATCCATTCCTACTGGGATGTCCTCCTTCTTCAGACAACCTTCTCCAAGGGCTCTGGATAGGGCTGCTCCCTTCTCTGACTTGAGTAAAGGTATTTCCAGTTTTCACAACCCAGTCTGGTGCTGTGTGCATTCCAGCCTTGAGCCTTCCTGTTTCATCACAATACTGTCCTGAGGCAGAGCAACTACACTCCTCCCTCAATTTGAGTTTTAATTGCCTTTAGCAGTGGTAAAATTTCACTCATATCCCTTACAGTGCAGGAATGTTGCAGTACCTTGGCACATAAAATGGAAAAAATACCACATTTTCAGCTTAAATAGTTGGATTCTTTATTATTGGTGAGGTCCCAAGTAATATATGCACTCCATAAATAGCGTGTGAAAGCTGCCTAGAAAGATATACAGATAGGATAGAGGGTTGTCATAATCAAAAGAGACACTAAGGCTCAGTCTGAAAGCAGAGGTCTGTCCAAAAGAGTGGTCTTTAAAATGCACATCCAAGCATTAATTCTGCACCTTAGAAATATCATCTTCTGCACTCCACTAGACCTATTTGCAGGTGCTGCAGGATGCTGTTTCTTTCAGATAAAAGCAGTACAGTAAATGTCAGGATCAGCAGTGCTGGGCTGATTGGGGGAAACATTGTGCTGTAATCTGCAGGGCTCTGCATCTTCTTTCCATCCAGATTTCTAAAACTGTTTTACTTCAGAGAGTACCTGTATTGTATTTTAGAATTAGAGCCCCAGAGGGCACCACTCAGTCAATCCAAAATGCCATCAAATAGCTTGGAGTAAAATCTTTTGCTGACATTCCTGACATTTTATTTAGCAATTTGTGGTTTGCATAGGTACAGATGAAGCAAGCTTTCCCTAAATATATTTTCTGGAAGTGCTGTGTTTGTTAGTTTGTTTTGGGGATTTTTTTCCACAGGGATGATCTCTATTCATTTTTTAAAGATCAGTACCTTTTTACAGTGAAGTCTGTTTGCAGCTGCCAGTGGAGCCTGCAAACAGCATATAAACCAGATCTCCATAAAGTATTGCAGTTCCAGTGAATGCAGAGGGAAGCAGCATTTCATACCAATGAAAATTTTGGTCAGTAGACTTAAATGGTGCATATTTTACACAACTGAGTCATGCCTTTGAATGTGTGATTGAAGCATTAAAAACCCACAGGAACTTGTCAGTTGATACCATCATCTGCCTTCCTTTCAGCTTGCACCTAATCTGTGGTACCTGGGTTTACCACCAAGCTTTGATGGCAGCAAGATAGGGTTTCCTTGGGCATTTCTGCTGGCCCATGGCAAAACCTGCACCCCAGGACAATCACTTGGATTTGGGCTGTTAATCTGAAGGCCATTTGAGAGGGTTTGGTTACCTAGGGTCAGGGTGAGATGAGAGAGGGTAGCCAGTGTCCTGGAATGAAAGAACTGGAGGAACTGTCTGCAGATGCTCTCCCCACATTTGTGGGATTCTCCTAAACTGAAAATCTTGCACTTTGTCCTTAACAGAGTCATCATGCCTCCATCACAGGTATGTCTGCATCCATTCTGATGTTTCTCTGATTTAGACCTGTGGACTTGGCTTCCTGGCTTAACTGGGACCTGCTGTGGCCATGCTGGTTCTCACTGGACTCTCATCTGACCCAATCTGCTCACCTTGCTTTGATGCCTGTAGTCAGTGAGGCTGCTGATGTGGCAGCCTCACATTGTCCTTGGCTCCCAGCTACCCTTCCCTGCAGAGCAGCCTGCCCCTTGCAGCTCCCTGACAGCCAGAAACAAAGAAGAGGAAAATGTCACCTCCAGAAATCAGTTTATCATATTTATTTGCTGGATGCTGTTCCCTCCTTTTTTCCCATCTTCTCCTAGTCCTGCTTTAGAAATCTATTAATCCAATAGCCTCAAGGCGTTTAGTCCTGCGCACTCTTTCTCCTCTAAAGTTGGAGAGATTTTCTTTCAAACATAGTTGAGGCAATTAGAAGTGACCCCTCACTCCCTGGCCCATGCAACCCCAGACATAAGACTGAGACAACTGAAACAGAAATCTGGAAAACAAAAAATACGTAAATAACTAGAAATAGGTCAAGCTAAAAAATGAAGGTCTGCCAGGCTGCAGATCCACCCTGACAGTCTACAACAGCCCCAGGTAGCTTTGCCTCAGGTTCAGCAGCAAGGTCAGTACCAAACCCCTGATGTCCTAGAAACTAAAGGTTTTTGCAATACAGAACAATGTCTGCTTGTTTATTTCTCAGGAGCCATCTGGGGATTTCAAAGGAGTCTGTAACCGTTCATGAAGCAAGTAATGGTAAGCGGCAATAATCCACTTGCGATGTACTGGATATTAACATCCAGTCCCTGAAGTATCAATTTACCTCCAGTAGCTTTACAAAACAAATAAACATGCTTTCACGTTAAGTGTTTGTCCTCAAGATCCAGCAACTTTTGTGGGTATTTTGTGTCTTTCAAGACATCTCCTCTCCTATACTCTTGAGCAGCGATCTCTTGATTCATTCCTTTTAGTGTGCATGCAGCCCTCTGCATCAGACCACACCATAGCTGTACAGGCATCAGCATGATGGTGGGGCTGGCTCTGTGGAGCATCACCTTGAACCGCATCTTCCTTTGAGGGAAGGTCTCCATCAGGTAGCGAGCTGTTGATCTTTGCACAGCTCTGGGGCGTTTCTTTCATTCCTGTAGCTCACATGCATTACACCACAAACCAGTGGTGGGCAGATCCCAGCAGAGATACTGGGGTGCAGCTCTGCAAAGAGGCAATACAGTGCATAGCCATGGGGGAGCATGGAGCAAGAGCCAGCTGTGGGAGCCAGTCCCACATTCAAGAGACTTGACAGATCAGTACTATGTAAATGTACAATGAGGAGACAACTTCTCTTTTTTTTTTTTTGTTTAGCAAGCTCTATGTTTCTTGGGCAGAAACCAATTTGTCACTGTTTGCACGCATGTACGACAGTTAGCATCACAGGAGCCTGAAGCTCTGAGTGGGATCCCTGGACCAGACTACAAGCAACAAAGAACACTAAGCTGTTCCCCAGCTGCTTATATTTGATTTCTCTGTCTCATATGAAAAAGAATTTTAAAGTAAATGAAGGTATGGGAGAAAATGACTGCAGCATTGCAGTGACCATGTACAAATTTGTAACATGATAGCCAAAAGAAGTTTAGTCTTATGGGTTTTCACTTACATTAGACAGGAGTTATTTACAGCATTTGTGCATAAAATAACTTCCAAAGGAATAAGCAATTTACAAGTAAATTGCAATTACATTTAGTTCTTTTTATCAATTTGAGCTCACTCTTGGTCTACTAGCATTCTTCCTTGCCATCTAGGCTGCCCCATTGCAGAACTATGGTGCTTCTAGCTAGAAAGACAATGCAAGTTTTAGCTCTACTACTTACTAAGGAAAGACACAAAAAGGGATTTTTTTTAAACAGCCAGTTTATGGAAGGATAAACTAGCACCAGAGGGAACCGAAGGACTTCTGATGCATTTAATTATTTTCTGATTTATATTAGATACTGGAACCATATGGGGACATCAGGAAATTATTAACTCCAGCCACAAAGGTAAGGGAATTAGAGCAGACTGCAGTGTTTCACACTATAGGCTGATAAGTCTCTAGATACTTTGACCTTATCTCAGTACAGAAATGCCACTGAATCCTTCCAATTTCTCTGCTAAGCCTCGCAGACCTGCAGTTCCAGTCTTGGGAACGGTTTGAACTCCTGGAGCAGTGTGGGATGCAAATGCAGCCCAGTGTAGTTGCAGCTCCCCATCCCAGACAAGGTTTCTCTGGCAGCCTGCTCCCTCTGCCTGGTTTGAGCAGTGGGGCCCAGACGGTAAGCTCAGAAGGGGATGCTGCCTGTGGAGCTCTGGGGAGTGGGAGTGGGGAGACAGGTTTCACCTGAGCAGCACTGCAAGACAAGCCAAGCCTGGAAAAGCCCCCTTGCCTTGTCTCCATAGAGAGCAACCTTTTGGGAAGAAAGCACAAGTTATTTGACAGATCTTGTCAACCCAAACAGCGCCTGGGCCAGGTGGGTTCTCACATTCTATAGGGAAAGCTTAATGCCATGACTGAGGGGTTATTCATCTTTTTTCAATCCCCAAATGCCATTTTAAGCCACAACTGTGGTTTCAGACACCCTTAGGCTCTATGAGGATCACCACAGAAATAAGAAGGATTCAGTAGCATTTCCAAATTAAGATGAGTTCAGAGTATCTAGCGTCCATTCACTCCCATAGCTTGAATTTACCATCACTTCTCCCTTTGCCTGTTTATTTTCTTCCCCAGTGTCGTTTCTGCTTAGTCTGGCGAGAAATGCTCATACTTTCGTCCTGTCAGCCTGCTGCCCACCTCCTTCCCCGTTCCTCTCCCAAGAGACAGCGCTAACACACTGTCTGTGCATGAAGCTGCCTTTTCCAGGCAGAAGCTGGAGAATTGCTCAAAAGAGCAAAAGGCTACATCAGCCCAAAGTGCTAGAGATTGATCCATATAAAATAGCTGAAATGTCGTAATATGATAATTTTACAATAATCTAATCATACATTATTTATAGCTATGAATGCAGGAGAGCTCCATGCTTAATCCTGCCTTATATCATCTTAATTTACATTATATCATCTAATATATGTTACATTATCTAAATTTATTTTTTCTTATCACATCAGATCTTTCTTCAACTATAACTATTCATTCATATGTTTCCCTTGAGCTTACTGACTACCATGGAAGAATTTGATCTAGCATGCAGAACCATCTTTGGTCTTTCACACAGTTTTGTACATCAATATTTACTGATCACAGCATCTCCAACCCATGTGGAAGAAGCTTCACACATTCATTGTTCTTGGCAATGCTGATATTGGATGCCAAATGCAGTAGCATTGTCTTAGCAGACATGGAGGGACACACTACTGCTGGGCTTCCTCAGTTCTGGTTACACAGGAGGTGCTCTCACCACAGGCAGGTGCCCTCAGCCTGTCTAATGGAGAGAGTAAACACCGAGTGGTGAAAGACAGATTATCTTCTTGTGAGGAGACATGAGCATGTGAGGAAACTTGAAGAGTTAAAAAGCTAAGGCCCCATGTAATGTATGTAATTACGTACACAAGTATTTCATTTTACCATCACCATGCTAAATGCAAAGCATAACTTTAGGATAAAATATGTATTTAGGCGGCTAACTAAAATAAAGGCAGAAGCAGAGAACAGTGTCTTGAGAGATAAAATTTACTCATTGTACAATTTAAATATAACTCTTTCATCAAGTTTCTTCCTTCAAAGATTTGCAGTGATATTTCGGAAGCAGGGTCTCATATTTTAGTAGAGATAAATCCTAAATCGAAACACTAACACACACTGTGAGAAATCGTTCTTATGATGCTTTTGCAATACTGGTATTAGCTATCATAGGACATACAGATGTCTGATCACATTTAAATATTGGTCTTCAGGTTATATGCTTCCAGTCTTTGTACTGGACCTCTGCCTGTTCATTTTGAAATACTTTTTCCTTGTTTCTGATGAAGTGTGATGGCTTCAAAGGTTTAAATTTACATAAGCTTTAAAACTACTAAGTAAGGGTGAGCCAGAACGTGTTAGAAGTCTCTGACTTCAGAAGGCTGAGACATTTGGAGAGTATTTGCAAGGCTAGACATGGTGGCTGCTAGCATAGTCCAAATCTTAATGCAGAAAGTCTAAGAAGGAATATTTTCAACTCCGTGAAGTAATGAGTACAAATTAATTGATCGATATAATAAAGTTCATAGTCCTTGAAGGAAGCTTGTGTGGATATGAATTGTATAATTAGACATAATTTATAATAGGTCATGACCACAGATGAAATATTTATTAATGGGGCTGCAACTTGTTCATCCAAACTTGGTTTACCTTTGTTGAATTAACTTGTCATTCATTGAAAAAAATACATGATAATGGTGTCTCCCTTCTTAAGCAGCACTGCTGAGCATAAGGAGATCAGTAATGCTTGGCAGGCTTTAGGATTTACTGAGCTTTTAAGAAAGTTGATTTGTTTTAGTTTTTACCTTTGTGGAGAGAAACTTCTTGCTGCATGCAGCTGAGCAGTGATCACAAAGTGGAATACACAGATTATTGCATTTTGGAGAAGGATGGATGCTTGTCTTGAATCTAATCATGCACTGGTAAACTATAAATTAAATTGACCCTCAATCTGCTTGCATTTCTAAAAATTAAAACTGTAGTTAATACAAGGGAAGCAATTTAATGCTTTATTTGTCCATTATGCTGCGGCTTCATAAAGGGAAAGCCTGTGTCTTCAGCATGTTTAGTCCCTGTAGTCACTGTTTCACCTATAAAGTGAAAATAAAATATCATGGGAAAGGCAAAACGTTGAACAGGTAGTTTAGTTCTTCTCTTACATTTCTGATATTAGCCACATCTGAAAGCATAATGTTTATTGAAATACTGCAGTCTTCTGAGACTAGAGTCAAATGCATCCATATTAAATATTAATTTCAGTATTACCATACACATATTTCTGAGAACGCATGGAAATGTACATATGCTGAAGTTACAAAGCAAAATATTGTTTTTGAAGGTAATATCATTTGCCTTCTGGGCAAAATGAAAGTCAGTTTTAACCATGGAAAAACAAAGATACTGCTTCGTTTTGTGGAAAATAAAAGCCAAAAAAGAAGAAAATTCTAGGTTTAAAATTTGTTTGTTTTATGTGAGGGAGAGTGCTTGAAATAGAAGATAGACCTGTGTGCAGGAAGAACCTGAAAGGGTGATAAAAGGAGCACACCTAAGCAGTCACTAGCCTCAAAGCCCTCCGGACCACCTCCATCACATACTAACAATGGCAGTTAGGTCAGAGTGTTGGAAAGGTTTGTTGATGATGCAGAGCTGCTCAAAGTAGTAAGAACAAGGGCAGACCTGAGAAGGACCTTAGGAAAATGAGTGATGAGGCAATAAAATACCAGAGGAAGTGCAATAGAGATCAATGTAGAAAGTGCACATGATGGCAAATGATTCACAAATAAAATGCCAGTTTCTGAGCAGTGTAATCACCCAGGAGTGAGGCCTTGGGAAGTGGCAGCTATTTACTTAAAGCCACCAGCTCAGTGTTTGGTAGAAGTCAAAAAAGCAAAGCAAATGAATGGAAATATCAGGTAAACACTGGTTTTAAGGGGAAATTGGGGAACTACATGAAAGAGAGATCTCTTGGATATTACTAAACAGACAAGCCAGGACCAGCAGAGGAAGGAAGTCCTTTGAGCTGGAGTTAGTGGAAGTAGGGTAAGGTAGCAGGAAGATACATCACACAGACTTCTGCTTTTATGCTTTCCTAGGTATCTGCTGACAGGCCCTTTTGGGCTAGGTGGGTATTTCTTTTGAACCAGTATGACCATTTTCATGTTCTCATGGGACACAAGAGGGCTGCATTAAATTCCAGATCACTCACAGAGACCGACTATGTTCTTTGTCTTGGTAACTTAATCTTAACCTTGAATAAATTTTCCCAGACATCTGAACAAATGTAAAGCTTTCATAAGGAGACTTATGCACCTATGAAAATTATTCCCACTGGCTTTCAGTGAACTTTGCAGAAGCAGGAACACTGTGAGCTTTTTAAACCAGGAGTCCCGGTTCTGTCATTCAGGTTGAGAGGCAGCCAGCACACCTGTGGATACCAGGAAACAATTATAACAGTAATTATTTGTGTTTCAGTACCAAAATTATTAGCCTTACTTTGGAAATTCCATCCAGTTGAATTGGCTGGCTTCTGTTCATGCAAAGTCTGAATTGCTCTATCTTTCCTTGAACCCAACGAGCAGCATGCTTTGTAAAGGTTACTCAGCAGGGTATAGAGCAGTTTGATTTCAAATGCATATAATGAGAGTGTGCAAGAAAAATGGTTGAGTCAGGCATAGCTTGCCATCTGTCACTGACTACATGGGATTAAGCAAGTGAGTTTAAGATGAAGGACCAATATTAGTGGATTATTTATGAAGGCTGTTTGATACTGGAATAACACACAACAAAAATGAACATTTAACTGTTGTGATATAAAGATGTATTTGTCCTTCTTTGTTCAACTGTAAAAAATTCCTATTGCACTTGCATCTGACTAGCCCTATGTCAGCTGTGAGTCCCTGTCTGAGTGGTACTGTAGGTGCACCCATACGGATGCACTTTGGAGCCATGTTGAAGATTCTTCCCAGCCTTGTCTTTTGCTTTATTTCATTCTGCTTCTGTCTAGAACACTTGGATAGATCCTGCCCCTGGTTCATTGCCTGTCCATGATAACAGGCCATCAGACCCCATTATCAGCTCCCATTGGGGTATGCTTTATCCAGTAATTCCTTCATGCCTTCAAATGTAGTTGCTCTATAGCACATATTCAAGATGAATGCTCTTCTGAATCAAAGACTGAAGAGTGGGAAGATTTTCGTGTTCTTTGCTAGTAGCTTAAAATGGTCACCTTCACTGCTAAAAAATGGTCACCATTCTCAGTTTTACCTTTGCTTTCAGCTTGAAGACAGCAGATCTCTGTGCATCCTGCAAAAAAGTAGGGTTAATGAAACTTGAAGCTTCTTATATTTACATATGTTTGATCTGACTGGGCGTAATTTTATGGAATTTAATGTTATTTTTCCCAGCTGACACAGCTACCATTTATTAAACTCTGTGTATACAAAATGGGAAACAAAAATCATTCCAATTCCATTTCTCCTCTGGATTCATTTTGCTGTTTCTCAGTCCTGGTTCCTGGTTTCACAATGATTTGTTGATTTCACTGTGCTTTAGTATTCATCTTTCTACAGAAGAACCAGTGGGGCTACCCAGAGTTAAGAGTTTAAAATGTCAAAGACGTTTGACAAATTCTGCAGGGAATCTACATTCTCCAGCATTTTCCATGTAGGATTTCAAAGCAATTTTCCATTGCCAAAGAAAATTCTGCTTTCCTTCCTCCTTCAGTCCATACTCTTCCATCACCAAATATTACTGCTATTTTTGAAGTCCTTTTCTTTTGAGCTCTTCAAGTGAAGACGAAAAAGGGACTCAACCAGAAACTGAACTTTATTAAGCTGTGTCTTTTGGTCTAATAAGACGTTAAATATAGGTGTTACCTGTACCTACAAGCATTACTTCCCTGCATCCTTTGACCATTACAATGACAATATATTAGCACTTAACATTGTCTGAGGTATTCTGTAACTTTCAAGCTGTCACACCTGACATACAGCAATGCCCAGGGCACTTGTGAAAGCTGACATGTATGTTATAAAAGGAGTCTAAGAAACTGCAGGTTGTTCTATTCCACACAGCTATTACTGTTCTATTGCACACAGTATTTTAGAAGAACACCACTGCTATCTAACAAGGTGAAATAAACTCTGACAAAATCCTAAATGAATAAAACCCTGAGCAGTCTGGTCTGATCTTCTAGCTGATCTTGCTTTGAGGAGGAGTCTGGACTAGCAACCTCCTGAGGTCCTTTCCAACCTGAATGATCCTATGATTCAATGAAAGTGAATCTCTCACAAGTCCAAAAGAAAGCACTGTGCAAGGCAGCTCCTTAATGGATATTTACTTTCAGAGACAACAGATAATTTCTTCTTCTGGAAATCCAAAATTGTGGTGAAATGTTTTTCCTACTGATATATTGAGGTCATCCATTTACTTGGTTTTCATTTTCTGTAAACAATCTAAATGTCAACTGCACAGAGCAAAAAGGAAAAGCAGGAAGAAAAATAAATGAATGTTAAAAGAAGCTGAATTACGTTTTTATCACTCTCCTTCATAACATCTAAAGGCTACTTACTGCCCAAATGATATAGCATTTATGACATCTGAGAACCCCTTTAGCATCTTCATGCTTTTAATAAAGATACAAAGATGCTGTTAGGCAAATGCTTTTGTATTGCATGACAGATGTACTTCATGGGTTCTTAGAAGGAAAGAGCTGATGGGCTTTTTAAACTGTGGCTCATGGACTGTTTTTACCTTTTTGTGGCAGAGCCTTGTCTAAATGTTTCCAGGCTTAGTCTCTACTGGAATCCTCCCTAGAAACTTGTTATCCTATGCTACCTATTTCAAGGTTTCTTGCCTCTTCTTTTGGATTTAAAAGAAAGAAACAGAGAGGGAGAGAGTAACTTAGAAAGTGGTCTAAGTGTCAAATTTTAAATTGTTGCTATGTCACATGCTAACTCTAAGAAGATATAAACTAAAAAATGTGAGTTTGGCAAGATCTATGTATAATGAATATTTTATACAGTGAATACTGATTTCAATGCATAATTTAGACAGTTTGAAATAAGTCTTGCATCTGTTGTGATATGTCCACCTCCAGAAAAACCCAGAATGCTTCATTCACAGCACCCAATGGGTTCTTGACTAAGAAGACCATTAAGGCTTTAAAAAAGTTGATGAGAAACCTCCAGTGCAAAGAACTGGAGAGGAAGGAAGAAACCTGATTCAGACACTTTCAGGCATGGGCAACTGTATAAGATGACAAATTGAAATGAGCTTTCCCATGTCCCTTCATGAGACTACTTTCACTGGAGGAGGTTCAGGAGGAAAGCTTGGCAAGGCAGCGCAATTCCAGCAAAACAAAAGCACAGACAGGTAACTTTAAAAACTCATCAGGGACATCAAGCCTAAGAGAGTGAAGGTTGTTAGTTGCTCCCAACCATCTGAAACACCCAAAACCAAAGAAAAATAGCATACTATGTTTTGTTATTTTTCTGTAGTGATTTTGAGTTCTGTTAATTGGGAATGTAACTCTCATAGTAAAATAAGTTTTCTTGTCTCTGTTAAAGACAGTTGATTAATCTTAGAAGAATTTGATAATTATATAGACCACACAAGCAGCATGTTATGTGCTTGGCAGACACAGTCTTTGATCATCTACAATTCCCTAAAAATTCTGGGATTAGAGTACAGTTTTCATCATCAGTGAGCAAGGATTGTCTGAGAGGTTAGTAACATTGGCTACCAGAACAAAGAGAAATATATTTGTGGGTTAATATATCTAAAGGGCTAGAAATAATGTGCCAAAAACAACAGTCCCATATTATAGAAAAATGAACCTTGCTATGTAAGAGGAAAACAGGAATACCTTTCCTTTAGAGAAGAGAAAGACATTATACAGACTGCTGAAGGATGTAGTTGCAGCAGCCCTGGGAATTGAATGTTACCTCTTGAAAAAAATGCCTAGGACCCCACTTTATAGATTTTTAAGTTATTTTAAATTCTTAAGCAGGAGCATAATTATTAACCTGCAAAAAGATATTATTTCTTATTATACAGTGTAGGTTTCTATAGAAAAGAAGGTCTTATTATGGAGGTAGTGATCCATGCGCAAAAATTTCCATAGTCTATAGATATCCTCCAATCACTGCACAAATTCTTTCACAATAACCATCTATAGATAACTCAAGACTAGGCAGGGCACAGCCACTTGAATACTTTTTGTGTATAGTCAATGGCTATATTGAAATGGTACCTGCCCGCCAAAAGTCAGGGTCCTGTGAAAGAGAACTTTTCTTATACCAGTTAGACATTGGGCAGCATCCTCACCATGCCTGTCTCTGGGACAACTCCATTTGGAAAAGTATTCAGTGAATACTAAACCTGGTATCATGGACTAAAGAAAGTTAATAGGTGATGAAGAAGGAGCTTTTGTGGGATGGGAAATCAGCCAATATTTTGACTGTAAAACAGCAACAAGTCCTCTTTACTGCCAGTCACCCAGCCTGGAAGAAACCAGGAAGATATGTGCGTATGAGAAGATGGGATAACCTGGGTTTATAAATCCTGTAATTTGAAGTATCAGCCCTTTTAACTTTTGATTCCAAAATCCCTAGCAGCATGCAAACCTTTGATCTGTGCTCGCTCTTAGTGACATCCGCAGCTAAATCCTCCCTGATTTGACAGCACCAAATTTGCTTCCAGTTTTCAAGGTAGCTATGAAGCATTTATTCCTGGGTACATAACATTTACTGTGAAAGAAACATCTTTTACATGTAAAATCAGAACTAGTGATAAATCTTCCATATCAAGAAATACAAATCTGACCACTTTTTATCACAGTTTTACCATGCAGAATGTCCCAAAACAAACCAATAAATGCATGTTTTCATGTTTAACCATGACACCCTCTTGAGATTGAATATTAATTCACAATGTACACTGTCCAGAAGAAATAACATATCTTAGAGGCCTTTTAAAGGTCCCTTAAGTCACCTGACAGCACATTGTAGCAATATGATGGAGATTATTCTGAAAACCTTTTCTAGTTTTTGGTCTTCTATAAGTGGCACAAAGGGATGTTTAGAGTGGCTATTCAGAAAAAAATCTACAATGAAAGGGTTGTCAAGCATTGGAACAGGCTGCTCAAGGAAGTGGTTGAGCAACCACACCTGAAGGTTTCTAAAAGATGTGTAGATGTGGTGCTTAGGGACATGGTTTAGTGATGTACACGGCAGTGCTGGGATCAACAGCTGGACTTGATGATCTTAAAAACTTTTTCCAACCTAAATGATTCTGTAATTATTTGATTTTAATATTACAGAGTATTGAGTGTGTCCATTGATATGAATGGGGACATGGACGTGAACTATAACCTACCAAGTCCAAGCAGGGGTTTTTAACATCATGAAATAAAGCTTAATCAAAATTTCACAAGGATTTTCAGTGATTAAACTGCAGCTCAAGTACAGCACATAAAAATATCTGCAATTACTTGCAATATATTTGTAAGAGTCACAATCTGTTTTGACAATCTGAGAACAGCAAATGGAGAAATTCATCAAACGAGGAGCAATACTTGTAAATACATGGAAGGGAACTGAGAGAGAAGGCAATAGTATGCTCAGTCCAACAGGTACATGGAGATGAGGTATCAATCTCCTTTCAGTGTTTCTTTTTGATAACTGTGAAGGACAAGAATTGGTAAGGACTGAGCTACAAGGAGAAGGAGTATTTGTGGGGTTTATTCCCTAAAAAAAAGTGGAGTTCAGGTTTCACAGAGGAACTGGTACCCAGAAGTCATGGAACTAAGTCTTCCATATGGAACAGAGAGTTTCACACTACTGTCTTTTACTAGAGTTTCAGATAAAGCATAGCTGATTTGGGCATAATTTGACATCTGTTGTAGAAGGAGAAGCTGCCTGCTAATTCAGAGAAAGCTGATGAAATGCCTCAGGCAAGAAACTTGACTGCTGCAGCCAGCCCCTGGATCAGCGCCTGCCTGATCCACACTGAAAGGCTGATCATGGACATGGACACTGTTCACCAGACACTCCTTCTCTATATACAGCTTTTATATGCATGTGCAAATTAAGAGCTCAACTAGGGTTTCTCATGCACCTAAATAGGGTATACATTCTGGACCACATAGACTGATCATCACTCTTTTTAACACTCCTATGTCATGCTACAGAGATCTTCCTGATTTTTAGAGCTGAAGTACACTGAAGATGTTGTAAGCCTGTCTCAGCTCCACAACACAGACTGACATCATGTTACTCAGCATCCCCTTTTACCAACTCCTTTCCTCCCTGTC
>WYDI02021576.1:0-12203 GCA_009867235.2 Psittacus erithacus | reverse complement strand
TGGCATGGTTAAACTTCATAAGGTTGGCATCAGCCCACCTCACAAGTGTGTCAAGGTCTCTCTGGATGGCATTCCTTCCCTCCAGCATATAAACCGAAGCACACAGCTTGGTGTCATCGGCAAACTTGCTGAGGGCACACTCAATCCCACTGTCCATGGCACCAACAAAGATGTTGAACAAGACTGGTCCCAACACCGATCCCTGAGGGACACCACTTGTTACTGGCCTCCAGTATAAATGATTTATGTTAAAAATAGTATAGATATTATCTCTGTAGTGAATTTTGCTTTGATCTTCTTCCATATTTGTGGGGAGAAATAATGGACTCCATGCAATTCAATGTGAATCAAGTAGAAGCCATTTATTCCTTTTACAAGTCAGCCTTATATAGTGTGGCTAATCTATTACAAGCAATCACCTAATTTAGCAAAGCATCTGAGGATTGCAAATATTCAGATTGTTTGGTCTGCCTTTGAGGTGCACATCCTGCTTTATCTTGCAAACTGCCTCCTTTGTCTTGCTAACCGATCTTTCCCATTCGTTATCTTCTCCACAGTTCCCAAGGCTCAGACCAATTAGGGCATTAACACCTGGTGTTTTCTTCGATGTTCCCAGGGCTCTGGCAAACCAGGGTGATAAAGCCTGGATCCATTTCATTAACTATTTCTATCCCATCTCCTGCACATATAAAAGCAAACTGATGAGCTAAGTGAACATCTAAGTTTGTCATGAACTGCTTACAACTGTTTCCCATGTTGTTCTGGGAACATAGTATTCATAGAATCATGGAATGGTTTGGGTTGGAAAAGACCTTAAGATCATCCAATTCCAACACCCCTGCAACGGGCAGGGACTCCCCACACTAGACTGTGTCACCCATGACTCCGTCCAACCTGGCCTTGAACACTGCCAGGGATGGAGCATTTACTGCTTCTTTGGGCAACCCTTTCCAGTGCCTCACCACCCTCGCAGTAAGGAACTTCTTCCTTAGATCTAACCTGAACTTCCCCTCTTTCAGTTTGAATCCATCACCCCTTGTCCTATCACTACAGTCCCTGATGAAGAGTCCCTTTCCAGCATCCTTGTTGCCCACCTTCAGATACTGGAAGCTGCTCTGAGGTCTCCACGCAGCTACTCTTCTCCAGGCTGAACAGCCCCAATGTTCTCAACCTGTCTTCATATGGGAGGTGCTTGAGCCCCTGACCATCCTCGTGGCCTCCTCTGGACCTGCTCCAAGAGCTCCATATCCTTCTTATGTTGAAGACACCAGAACTGTACACACTGCTGCAAGTGGGGTCTCACAAGAGCAGAGCAGAGGGAGATCACCTCCTTCAACCTGCTGCTCATGCTCCTGTTGATGCAGCCCAGCACACAGGTGGCTTCCGGGCTGCGAGCCCACACTGTAGACAGCTCATGTTCAGTTTCTCTTCAATCAACCCCCAACAAGTCCTCCTCAGGGCTGCTCTTAATCCCTTCTCTGCTCAGCCTGTAGCTGTGCCTGGGACTGCCCCAACCCAGGTGTAGGACCTTGCACTTCTCTTTGTTGAACTTTATGAGGTTGACACTGGCCACCTCTCATGTGTGTCAAGGACCCTCTGGATCCTCTCCCTGCCCTCCAACATGCTGTCTGCACCACACAGCTTTGTGTCATCACAAACTTGTTGAGGGTGCCTCAATCGCACTGTCCATGTCACCGACAAAGACGCTGAACAAGACCCAACATCGATCCCTGAGGGACACCACTCGTTACTGGTCCCCAGCTGGACATCGAGCCATTTACTACAACTTTTTGCATGCAGTCATCCAGCCAGTTCTTTATCCACCGAGTGGTCCACCTATCAAATTTATGTCACTCCAGTTGAGAGACAAGGATGTCATGCAGGACAGTGTTGAACACTTTGCATAAGTCCAGGTAGACAATGTCAACTGCTTTGCCCCTATCTATCAGTTCTGTAGCCCCATCATAGAAGGCCAACAAACTGGTCAACCAGGATTTGCCTTTAGTTAAGCCATGCTAGCTGTCACCAACCACCTCGTTGTTTCCAGGAGAACCTGCTCCAAGATTTTGCCAGGCACAGAGGTGAGACTGACTGGTCACTAGTTCCCCGGGTCATCCATACTCCCCTTCTTGAAAATAGGGGTTATATTTCCCTTTTCCCAGGCATCGGGAACTCCATCAGACCACCATGATTTTTCAAATGTGATGGGCAGTGGCTTAACAATGTCACTTTCCAGCTCCTTCAGGACCCGCGGATGGATTTCATCAGGTCCCACGGACTTGTGCACATTCAGGTTCCTAAGATGATCTCAAACCTGATCCTCTCCTACAGTGGGCCTAGGGTCTTCATTCTCACAGTCCCTGCATCTGTCTTCCAAACCTTGAGCGGCATAGTCAGAGCGCTTGCCAGCAAAGACTGAGGCAAAGAATTCATTAAGAACTCCATCCTTCTCCAAATCCAGTGTAGCCAGTTTTCCTGTTTCCTTCTGGAAAGGGCCCACATTATTCCTAGTCTGTCTTTATATAGTCTGTCTTTGTATTACTACAAAATAATGTATGTTTTCCCCTTTTACAAATCTGGGATCATATCTATATGATTTCTACTCTGAAAGACAAAACAGAAAGTATTTTTCTTCCCCAGTATCTTCTTTGTATGTTTGTAGACTGACTTATTCAAATTCTGCATGATTTATCAAAGCAGAAAAATTAAATGTTCCAAGATTTTGGTTTTTTAATATTCTTATTATCATTTCCCCCAACAGTCTGGGTCAAGTGACAAGTGGCAGCAAAAAAACAGAAAAGAAGTATCCTCTCAATATCCAAAGAATCTTTTCCAAAGTGTGATTATTTAATTTTAGAGAAATTTGAGAAAAGATGGAATCACATTACCAGCTATCCGCAACTAGCTTTTTTTAGTCCCCCGAATACCCAGATGCTTTTAGGTAATTCTCAACAGATGGTACTTTTGGGAATGATTTTGCAGTGGCCAACCACAACACATTTCTACCACCACGGCACTACTCCAGGAAATACTGCTTTTAAATGGACTACTGAAACTGGAGGAAACTCACCAAAGCCACCAATAAGCTTTCCATCAGATACCACCATGAAAGGACAGGTAATATGACTTCCAGGCTGATTCTGCCAGTGACAGAGAAACTGATGAAGGTTTATAACCGAAGCAAAAAAAAAACAGATTCACTCAGCAGATAAAGAGTATGTCCTGTTATTCACATGCATGCTCAACTCTACAGATAACAGAAATGTTTTGTGGTACTGATGACAAACTATATGCTGTGCTTTAGATACCATAAAAACACAGGCAGTAAGATAATTCTCCAAGGTAATAGCTTTCTGACAGTCTTACCTGGGTACAGCTGCTTTGTTGGGGCGCTCAGCTGTGCAGTTTTTGAAACTCTGTAAGCAACATCCGATCCTTTTGAATCCCTTCTGTTTGTGCAAAATCCTGATGTTCTTGATACTCCTTCTGGTAAATTGTGAAATTCTAATGCTTTTAGCACATCAACGGGCTCAGCTGACAAAGTGAAAAAAAAAAATAATTATTCATCTTGCATCTCTACAGTATTCAGCCTCCAAAAAGGATATTGATTTCATTGCAAAAGCGCATGTGTAATCATAGCAGTAGCTGCATCCTATTTTGATTTATTGAAGATTACTTCTATGCTAGAATATTATTTTAACAGGATTGTTTATTTTACATATACGAGAGTTTATCCCATCCACTTTAAGTGTTATGATCAGATTTTCAAACTACTTGACTAAACTGAAAATCACTGTTTTCCAAAAGCAGAGAATCTTGGTGATTGAAAACTCACAGCATATTATTTTAACCTGTGATTTCTAAGAAGTGGAAGTGAATTTAAAAGTTTGCACAAAAGTTTCAGAAGCATTTAGCTACTAACAATCTGCTATCAGAAACTTGATTGTTGCTAACATTAATATATATTCTGATTACATACGGCTGTTTTCTCCAATACAAAGTGGTAAGGAAGAAGCTAATCATTTTTCCCACCCAGTCAGAGAAAGAAAAATGTACCTGCTTTGCCTGCAAGGAATGAATAGACTGAATAAGTCTTTCATTATTTCCAAGTTAAAATTCAAATGGACTTGTTTGGTACTTTAGAGCCCAACTACAATCAGGTTGTATTTATGCTCAACTTAAAGTTGAAATCCAGAGCTGCTATGCGCAACTTAAAGTTGAAATCCAGAGCTGCTATTGCACTCATACTGATACAAGATTTTATATATATATATATAAATCAATTTACATAAATATATATATATGTAAAGCCAACAACAAAGCCTTAACCTATAGTAATCCACCATGGCAAAAGGGCCAAGTACTAAATAAAGAAGCACTTCAACAGAGGCAGTAAGAGAACATAGTTTGCCCACAGCATTACCTTTCCTCTTATGAAAAAATAAGGTGGTTATTCTCCTACTTCCTATAGATTGTGGTTTGTTTTTTTTTTAGTAGAAATAGAATTTCAACAGCCAATTTTTTCACTGGGACTATTCTGCAGTTTTCATGTTGGCAAAACTGTTCTGGAAAGACAAAATTTTCCACAATTTTCACTGTTAAAGCTGAGAAATGTGTTTGGTAAATCTGACCCCTCTTCATGTTTTTGAACTGCACTATGGCATTAACTATAGCTCTGTTATTACTCATTTTATGCGTCAAAAAACATCAGCTTTAGGCCCAAAATTCATTGTATGCGAATATTCACTATTTGCAAACAAGTGGAAGAGCAAAAACATAGGCAAAGTGAAATTCTATTTACAATCACTGATGGAAACATCTGTACCTTCTTTTCTTACTACTTGTACAGTTGTAGGCAGTGTTACTATTTTTTCATCAGTTACTATTTTATCACCACTGTAGTATCTCAGAAGTCACTTTAGTATCAATAACAGATGTGAACAAAGTCAAGTTTAACTAGCTCATCCTACTCATCTCCTGGCATTGCCAAATATGAAGAACTCAACTTTGCAGTTAAACCTATTTTTGAATACCAAAAGTATATCCTTTAAAAACAAAATCTGAGGTTTTCTCAGCTAGCCTAGAATGCACATAACTTCTTTTGCCTTAGAATACATTTACAAGAAAATGTTTGAGCTTCTTTATTTTTTCTCCCATCATGCAACTTCTTACTTCCTTTTTCCATCAGATGGTGATACCAAATATAAACCAAATAGCCAGTGTTTGTTGCAAGCTACTCCATGTTGAATCAATGAATTTATTTCAAACCAACATATCCTGCAGATTCAAGAAATTATGTTCAAACATTCTCAAAAGAAAAGTTTCAACAGTGAGCAAATTCTGAAACATTAATCTTACATCTCTGCTAAGTACTGACTAAACAATTTTAATGGACAAGATGCATTTTCTATGGGGATTCCACACAGTTCTAAAGTTACCCCCATGCTGAAAGAACTGCCACACTTGTTTTTCCATTAAGCAACGGCTATTTTTGCAGTACCTATCATAATTGGAACCAGCAAAGCAATGAAGAACCAGTCACTTTAGAAGAGTCACATAAGTAAAAATTCCAAATTGTCGTGTAAGACAACCACTGTTATATTCCTTTTTCCTTTCTTTTCTATAATTTGTACCAGATTCTTCAAGATTATTTATTACTCCCTAATAGTTCTGCTGCTAAAAACCTTCCAGACAAGAAACAGAATAATAATAGGACAATCTTCACACCACAAATTCCAAATAATATGAACAAACATTTTATTAATAGTGCAGAGATATTTATTTCCACAAATGGTGATTCACAAAATGTAAACAGCAAAAACACTATCAGGTTTACATGGAATTCTAGAAATGTAACTTCTAGAAATTAAAAGCTGCATGAAGTAATTTACACAAGTAAGTTAATTAATCCATCTCCAAAAATAACGTGGCGAAGTTCTTAGCCACTTCGACCAATTGTTAAAAAGTAAAGAAGTTCTTTAGAAGTCTTCAGATAAACCAGGCAGGAATGTGAAAGATTTAATATACTTCTTTTCAAAAATTTGCTTTTGATAGAAACCTACATATTATTTAGTCTGTGAAATGAACAGAGTTTGTGTCTCTTCATCACAAACGTTTTTGCAACATTCTTTTGTGTGTCATTATTTAAGATGGACTTGACTCATATCAAATGCTCAGATTAGGATGCAGCCAATGCTATGTTTCAGCTGGGAGGCAGCAGGCCTGGACATCTCCTCACAGCTGTTACTGACACCTTCCAGATGAAAACTGGCCTCACTGTGTAAAGCACTTCTCCCCTACACTCGTCCCGTGTCATTCATACATTACCTACCATATATTGGGGTTCTGCAGAAACACCCTCTTTTTGCTATGGAAACCTAGTTAGAGCAAGCGTTCAGTAGCCCTCACTAGGCTGCCATGACATTAGTCTCAAGTTTCCTCATGAGCTCACGGCACATGCTCACATGATCTGCTCAGCATCTCTACGGAAACCACTAGACATGGTTGCTCTCAATATGCCACAGAGCACACATATGGAGGAATCCAGTCAAAAATAAATGAACAGCTCTTAAAAAACAGCAGTGCTTAGATCCTAACTGCTTACAGGTAAGCTGTTTGAAGTATAAAGGCCAAAGAGAAATCCTTGCACACCCAACACTTGCCTGCTTAGAAGACTAGTGGAGAGAGGTAGGAAGCCAGCACACTGAGTCAGGGAAGAGCATAGTCTGGAACCTATCAGCTAAAACCATGGCTTCACTCAAACAGTTTCTGTAGGTTCTGCAGCACTCAATGTCACTGTATCCTGGGAGCTTCAGCTCTTCCTGAACACTGCCTCTTCTCCAGCATTCTGCTCCCACATGATTTTGGGAATGATAAGAAATAGCCAGAAACACCAACAGTGCTAAACCCGTGTAGTTTGCCTGTTTGCATAGTCCACAAATTAAGATTACAGTTTGTATTTATATGGGACAATACCATAGCCCGTACACTGGCAGATGTGGGGTCTCTCCCAAGATCTTCCTTACAGTGAGTAAAGCAGCTTGCCTAAGTGATTTTACCTTCTAGTCTAATTTCCTTTGATAGTTTTCTCATAAGAGAAGCAAGAAAAACAGCAGATTAATGATATAATGCTTTTCTATTCTTCCAATTTGGCGTTAAGATTTAAAATGGCAACAAAATAACCAACAAATAAGCATCATGCAAACAGTTCTGTTCACCTGATCTTGGGGTGCAGTTAATTCTCCTTATGAAACTCAGCTTTGAAAACTTAACTCTGCTTGTCATGGCAAATTTGACAAAATGCAAGACCCAGACCCTGAAAGTGGGTCCCTTCATCCCGGTAATTATGGCCACACTGTACTGCCACTTGAAGGCCACCTCCTGCAGGCAAGCCAGACAAAGCTGCAAAATAACCCTCTGAAAGGAAGCCTGTGTTCATCACTGCAAGCCAAACTGAGCTCTCCCTCAATCAAAAAGCAAGCTCCCACTGTGCTACCTTCCCACTGATTGAACCAACTACAAGGATCATTAATCCCACTAAATACTATAGTGTAAAGTTCAGCAACATACATTGTCCTCAACTCAAAAAAGTTGAGATACATCTGCAAATTTCACTGCCACTAAAAGAATATACAGCACTAGCTAGAGGAGAAGGGTTTAAAAGTGCTGGAATTTCTGGAATGGCACAGAAGTATTCAAAAATCTCTCTTTAGCACACAGAGCTCTGAGAGGAAGGAACTTGAGTGTGCTAGTATCTTTCAAGATATCTTTCTTTCTTCGACAGGCTGAGAAAGTCAGGGCTGTTCAGTCTGGAGAAGAGAAGCTGTGTGGAGACCTCAGAGCAGCTTCCAGTATCTGAAGAGGGGCAATAGGGATGCTGGAGAAGGACTTCATCAGGGACTCCAGCAATAGGACAAGGAGTGATGGGTTCAAACTGAAACAGGGGAAGTTCAGGTTAGATCTAAGGAAGAAGTTCTTTCCTGTGAGGGTAGCGAGGCCCTGGCACAGGTTGCCCAAACAAGTGGTAAATGCTCCATCCCTGGCAGTGCTCAAGATCAGGTTGGACAGAGCCTTAGGCAACATGGTCTAGCGTGAGGTGTCCCTGTCCACTGCAGGCATTGGAACTCAGTGATCTTAAGATCCTTTCCAACCCAAACCACAGATTCAATGATTCTATGAAGACACCAAACTGTTAATCATTTAGCTCCAGCATAATTTCCTGGTCTTGAAAAACAAAGAAGGTAAAGCAAAAAAAGAACAAAAAAAAAATGGTGGGGTAACATCTCAAGACCCGAAATAACTTTTACCTTGCAATATTTAAAATTGTAGAGCCAAATTCTGGTCTTCATTACTGTGGTATGACTGAAGTACTCATTCACTCAATGCACTTTCCATATTTATAGTGGTATGTATAGGAACATTTGGTCCAGAGCATTTCATATTAACTATAGCTCCAAAGCCATGTTTATTTTTCCTTTGCTTTCCCCTTTAGCTTTCTTCCATCAGAACTAAATGTGAACCTTAGGGGAAAGAAAAAATGCACTGACAAAAATATGAAATATTCTAAGCTGATTTAAATGTTACTAAAATATATGTAAAAGCATGTTAACTAAAAAGAAGAAATAAAAAAAAAAGCCACTTCTGTCAGCATATCTTTGCTGAAAATTAAAAGAATTCAGTGGAGTTTAGTAGTTGTAAACTGGATCTCAGATCACACTTCTACACTGCTAGGCTTGGACAGAATATCAGGAGTCAATTACATGAGGGAAATTTCACGTGTTTTCTGTTTGGAGAGGAGGAAGATGCATATAAAAACTGATTTCCAATTTTGGTTAGCATTTTCAAGCCTAGACTTCCTAAATATGTAATGATACATATATTTTAAAGGCTATGACAATGCATTTTAGTCAATGAATAAATAATCACATCTCTCAAAAATATAACGCAATTCTAGATTGGAAGAGAACCCATGTAAGAATCTAGACGACATTTCAATCATATATTCTCAGCAAAAAATATCACAGCTTTCATTTTATTTCATGATCTCCAAATTGAAATAAAAATTTGTGATACATCATTCTTATTAATACTGATATTGATACTAGACACATGAGTCAAATTCTAATGCCTTTATACTGCATTATACCTAACAAGTACTGCCATTGTTCAATATGATTTTTTCTAGAGGCAATCAGAAGCTAGTTGTTGTGGTTTAAGCCCAGCTGGTAACTCAGAACCACGCAGCCACTCACTCACTCCCTCCCTTCTTACCCCCACTCCTGGTGGGATGGGGAGGAGAATCAGAGGAATGAAACTCCCATGGGTTGAGGTAAGAACAGTCAAGTAACTAAAGTATAATACAAAATTACTACTAAAAATAATAATGAGTAACAAAATAACAAAGGGAGAGAATATGAAACTAAAAAGGGAAGAGAAAAAAAAACCTGAGCAAACAATAAACCCAAGTGATGCACAATGCTATTGCTCACCACCTACCAAGCAATACCCAGCCCGACCTGAGCAACGATTTGACTCTCTCACATAACTCCCCCCATTTTCTATAACTGGGCATGATGTGCTGTGGTATGGAATACCCCTTTGGCTAATTTGGGTCATGTGTCCTGTCTCTGCTTCCTCCCAGCTTCCCGTGCCCCTTCTCACTGGCAGAGCAAGAGACTGAAAAGTCATTGACCAGAGTAAGCGCTACTGAGCAACAACTGAAAACATCGGTGTGTTATCAGCATTGTTCTCAGACTAAAGTTGAAACACATCACTGCACCAGCTACTAAGAAGCAGAAAAATAATCGTTACAGCTGAGCCCAGGACACAAGTGAAAACAGCAGTTTCATTTCTGATACAATGTCATAAATATAAACAGCACTTAATATACAAGATCAGAGGACTTGCTTCCTCCACCTCCAGATACATTTGAGCTGGAACCTATTACGGCTCTCCATTTCTCTTGATAGATATTATCTATGGAGGAGGTTCCCAGGTACCATAACAATACAGGTTATGGTATCAGAGAAACGAGAGACTGAGAAACTGTACATAATGCAGAAACAGAAGTCCTCTGGACATAGACTAGACTGATGACCTATTCAACATGTCACAAGTCTCCTTATAGAAAAGATGACCTCAGTTTTCAGCCTAGCATTTCCATATCTCTCTTTGGGAATGCTTCCTGTAGGTGATCACATAACCCTAGGTAAGAGGATATGCATTACTAGACAGGGACAAGTTTTATCATATGCAAGAAAATTTGCAGTTGAATGGTCAAATCTGGTTCAGAACATTTGGATTTATTTAAATGCAGATTATAACTAAATGAATACTGTTTAATTGTATCTTTTTATTTTACAAAATATGCAACTTGACTGTAACTGAGATCATGGCAAACTTAACAGTAACAGGCAATAAAATTTCTTGTTTGTGCTCCGGCATCCACCATTAAAATTCTGCGCTGTGATAAAGCTCATCTGATCCTGCGAAGGCAAACTGTACAGAACACAAAAAAAGATGGATCGACAGTGCATCTAATGGCAGCAATGTCATCTTCAGAATTACACCAGCAGCAATCATTTTGATTTGAACTGAATTTTGATTTTGAATTGAGTCTGGCCAGGGATACCAGAGATAATGGTCTAGTGTGAGGCATCCCTGTCCATGGCAGGGGCCGGAACTGGATGATCTTAAGGTCCTTCCCAACCCAAACCATTCTATGATTCTATGACTTTGGATAAAAGGGTAACATCTACATACTATCTTTATAGCTACAATCACACCATAGTCACTTATTTTAATCACGTTGCATTAATGGAAATGTTCTGATTTACAATATATGTATTTCTACAATCTTCTAGCTGACGACCAACTGCAGCAATGATCCAAACCCAAAGAAGTTCCCCATATAGTCTTACTCTAATAGCATAGATTTACTCAAATCCATCTAGTAACATTAATGCAAAGGCTAGGTATGTGACTATTAAGCCATTTACACACACTGAAAATGGAGATGCATTGTTTCACGTAAGTAGAATGTTTTGTCCCATATCACTCTAAGCAGCCAATGGGTATGTCAACAAATTTACACTTAAGCATATGAAACACTTGATCTCCTGTCTCTTAGCACACTATCAACTTCCATTCACAGTATCTTACTAATAATTTAAGTCTGTTGCTGTCACAAATCAATTGACAAATTTAGTGTCAAATTCATTTCATTGATAGACAATTACCTGGATGCTATTTTACTAGAAATTTTGCAGCAAAAATTTCTGCATACTTGTGAGTGCTTCCTCAGAAATTTTTTTTTTACTTACACAGGCTAGGGGGTTATCAGGCAGGCTTCTAACCATCCTTTCCTACATAAAGCTGTATTGAGAAGCAGTTTATGGGTCAATTCCACACGAACTTTCCTATTACTATGTATCTCACACACTGCTTCCTCATTTCTTAAGAGGTCAGACATCAAGAGCGATCTTATCATAGATGCAAGCAGTGGTACTCAGCAGCCTTAGAATATATACAGATTGAAAAGATGTTACTCACTGGAGTTGAGTGAGTGTGATTACTCCTTAAAAAGATAACCAAGGAAGTCAGAATGGACAACTGTCCTTATCTAGACGGTTCCTGACCTTGAATTTTCTTCCATTTTATACAGAACATACTGCAAGCCACTTAGAAGCTGCAAGGAGAAATTAATACATAGCCCTGAACCTTTTTAGATGGGCTATACCAAACTTCTCTTTCATAGAATCAACTAGGTTGGAAAAGACCTTTAAGATCATCAAGTCCAACCATTCCCCAGCACTGCCAATGCCACCACCAAACCAAGTCACTAACGGCCTCAGCTACACAGTGTGGGAACACTTGGAGGCAAAGTGACTCCAGCACTGCCCTGGGCAGCCTGTTCCAATTCCTGAGCATCCTCTGGGGAAGAGATTGTTCCTCATCTCCATCTAAACCTGCCCTGGTGCAGCGTGAGGCCGTTTCCTCTTGCCCTGTCACTTGCTCCATGGGAGCAGAGACCGACCCCACCTCACTACAACCTCCTGTCAGGCAGTTGTAGAGAGCGGTAAGGTCCCCCCTTGAGCCTTCTTTTCTCCAGACAAACCCCCCCTCCCTCAGGTCCCCCACCCGCTCCCCATCACACTGTGCCCCCGGCCCTCCCCCAGCCCCGTTGCCCTCCTCCCCCCCCCCGC
>WYDI02021574.1:0-10664 GCA_009867235.2 Psittacus erithacus | reverse complement strand
TCTGCATCACTCCAACACTGCATGGCTTTGCTACCAAAGCCTTGCCTTGCTTCGCTACCAAAACCTTGCCTTGCTTCTGCACAAAAGCAGGCAGGGCCCTGCCAACCCTCCTGCCTAACCCAGCCCTGGGTGTTTTCATTAATAATAAAGCCTAATTGCAATTGAGGCTGTGAACAATGTGTGGCTGCCCCATCTCACTGGCCAGCCCTCCCCCAGGTCACAGGGAAATGAGAAAGAAGGGAAAGGAGAGAGGAAGAAAACAGGAGCATGGGTTTGGGTCAGATAACAGCAGGCATAAGGACCTGTGCCAGACCCGGGGCGCGCCGCCTCCTCCCTTTGCTCAGTGTTGCACTGGGCCTTTTTTGGCCTTTTTCACCTAAACTTGCAGTTTTGACCCCAAATTCATTGTGAAGCATCCCAGTCTGGCCCTGTTCCTCTGAGATGGCCGTGTGTGACTGGTACTGGGTTTGGGCAGGCGCCTTCCCATGGCACCACAGACTCTTCATCATGTTTTAGCCATGGCCAGAGCAGGATGTAGCCCTCTCCAAAGCCCAGCTTAGACTGGGTGGTTCATCCAGCTCCACCAGGCAGGCAGAGAGCTGGGCAGAGCATGGAAGGGTGCTGACTCCTTGATGAGCTTCAACCACAGCACTCATTAGCTGGGTTTGGTTTGATGCTAATTGCTCACCTCCCAGTTCCCCTTAGCTGTGGCTATTTTGTGGCTTTGCTCAGCCCGAGGTCACTTAATCCAAACCACAGGTCAAGAAAGACACTGGGGATGGGATGCAACAAGCAGCTCCAGCCGTGCCCATGGGAGCTCAGCAATCCCTGTGCCCATTGGGATAAATCCTGCTCTGCTCGAGCGCTGGGACCAGGCACAGCCGGAAAGCCCTGAGCTCCAGGAGAGCCTTTGTGTTCCCAACATCACCTCCTTCCCCTGCCTCTATCCCCTGTGGCTGCACTGGGGCCAGGAAACCATCCACCAGCGGTGGCTCAGGTGTGACGTGGGGCTGGAAATGGATGGGCTGGAATAGTTTGGGGATGATTTCACTGCCGTTATGGCTCAGGCCGGGGCTGTTACTGCACAGCCCCTTCCGATTTTTATGACTTAATCTCTCCAAAGCTCCAGGCCTGATGGTTTTGGACCAGGGAGGAGGAGCGAGGGGCTTTTAGCAGGTCGTTATGGCAGAAATATGGAGAAGGGATTTGACAGGTATATGTGGACCCTGACAGGCCCATCCTGCCACTTCCCTGGGTGGTTGTGGGGCAGGGAGAGGGGGAAATGCTGACCTGGGAAGATCCATTTGCTCTATGTTCCCTGGGGATGTGGGTCTGTGCATCCCTCAGGGGCTCGCTGCCCCACACATTGGGGCTGCTTCTGCAGAGGTCTCCACACATGTGAGCGATGCTGATGCCGGGTACACCAAGAAGGGGATTAAGGTGGCATGAAGAGTGTGTGTGTGTGTGCTTCCATGTGTGTGCATCCCAATGTGCCCATGTGCAAACGTGTTTGAGTACATGCCTTTGTGTATATCCATGTGTGTGCATCTGTGTGTGTATATGTATCATTGTGTGCATCCATGTGTGCATGCATTGGTGTGCGTGTTTGAACATCCCTGGGTACCAATATGCACGCATCTGAGTGTGTGTGTGTGCAGCATGTATATGTGCTTGTGCCTTGTGTATTTACGTGTGCATCTATGTGTATCCATGTATCTGTACACGCACACGAGTGTATACATGTGTGCATATGCATATGCATCAATGTCTGTGTGTGCGCATCTGTGTGTGCATCTCCATGCATGCACGTGTGCATATGTGTCCGTGTGCATCTCCGTATGCATGTGTGTGTGCATGCACATGTGTATGTATCGCCCGTGCACGTGTGTGTTCTGCTGGAGGTTCACTGTTCAGGTTTATGGATGTTCTGGGGGTTTTATGGCATTATGGAGCACTCGATGACATCACCCCCATATTAAAACAGCATGTGCCAGCCGGCGATACGCCGCTCCGAGGCTCCGGGGCAGCCCAAGCCGTCCTGTCCCGGAGCACACCGGAGCGATGGGAATGCCGACATGCAGCCCTATGAAGTCATCCCAGCTGGGATCTGGAGATGTTAAGGGGGAATCTGAGCCTCTCAATCCATGCATTTTGGGTGCTCACCACCACATGTCCTTGCGGTGGGGACGTTGGTGGGAACGGGGCGATGCTGCCGGTGCTGGTTCCCCACCAGGCAGCTGCTCTGGAGCTGGGGATGGGATTATTTTTCCCCTCCTCTTCCACCACAAAAGGATTTATCAAAACCAAACCTGTTTGTGGGAAACGGCTCCAAAACATTTCCTGACTCGAGAAAAAGAGCATTGGAAAAAAAAAACTTTCCAGGTTTTTTTAGCTGGGAGGCAAACGGTTTGGAGATGTAACAGCATTACATGGCGCAGGGGTTAACCAAAGGGAAAAGGTTCAAATGTGAAAAGCGGTTCCCAGCGTTCCCAGCACAACCTTTCCTTCCCGAGCAGCGGAAAACTTCCCAAACCTTCCCCAACTTTCTTTATTGCAGCTCAGTTTGGGAAAGGAAATGTTTGACAATCCCAACGCTCCTCACAGGACAGGAAAGGCTCCATTTCCTCGGTGGCCATGCCCGGAGCAGCCGGCCGGGTGGCAGAGGAGCACGGGGTGATGATGGATGCTCTCCTCAGCTCTGCCCTGGAGCAGTTTCCCAGCCGCGGGCAGGAATGCTGAGCGCTGCTGCAGGCAGAGGAGGGTAAACCCCTGCTGGGACCTGGGGCTGTGGTATCATAAATAATACAGGTTTGGGGAAAGAAAGAGAACATGAACCAGTGAGGAATCCCTAATGTGCCCTGGGAAGGATGCACAGCCTGAAAAGCCTTCATTCTCACTGTGAAGCTCAGCCTCTCCATCACCAGTGGAGCTTTGGCTGTGGTCCCCCAGCTCCTGGCATCACCGCTCTCACATTCCTCCCTCTGCCTTGTGGTCACCACCAGCCCCTGGCCCCACATCATCCATCCGCTCAGCCAGTGCTGTGCTGGGGTCCCCTTCAGGCCGTAAAGGAGTCAGGTTTGGCTCTCATTGCATGGGTCATAGGGGAGTTTGGGGCTCTCAGCAGAGCTGAGCCCCACAGGCATCCATCGGAGCCACTTTGTGCTCCTCTTCTGAGCTCAGCCAGCAATGCTGTGGGGCCAAAGTGTCATGGAAGGGTTGGGAGTGCTCTCCAGAGGTCACCAAACCCAACCCAGTTCAACGCAACCAGCATAACCAATACAACACAACCTAACCCAGTACAACCGACACGACGCAAAATAACCCTACCCAACCCAGCACAACCCAATATAACCCAACCCAGCCCAACCCAAAATAAACCAACCCAACTACAGGCAACCCAACCCAACCACAGTCAACCCAACCCATCCTAACCAGCCCAATCCATCCTAACCAACCCAACCCCTCCTAGCCAATCTCACCCAACACAACTCAACCAACCTTTCTCAACCTAACCCCACACAACCCAACCAACTCAATGTAGCCTACCCAACCCAACTCAAGCATCCTAACTTAATCTCTCATGCAGAGCAAGTCTTCCCATCACCTCCCGCACAGCCCTTCTGGGCCATTCCCAGTGGAAACCTCTCCCTCGTCCTGCGCTCACAGCCCCGGGGGGGGGATCAATCCCTGCAGGGAACTGAATCACGTCCCCCCCACCAGCGTGGCAGCGTCACAGACTGTCTGAGGCTCGTCAGGAGAGTCAGGCCAGGCCGCGCGGGGCCGTTCTGGGAAGCCATCCAGCCATCCGCTGGAGAGAGGAGTCTGCCTAAAAATGACTCTGCTGGCTCCAATCCACGCTCCGACCGTCCCCATATGGAACAAATGTACATTTTCCATCAATTGTTTGTATTTTGCATTTAAAGAAGGAAGGGGGAGAGAGGGAGCGAGAATGAAGAAACCAGGCAGCAAGCAAGCGGGGCTCACCATACACGCAGAGCACCGGTGACAGCAGATAGGCCCCATTGCAGAGAGGGAGAAACACTGGCCAGCGTTCAAGAGACTCAAACGTATGGTATGAAACAATAAATTTTAAGTGTGTTTTGACATATTTGGTGGTCTCTGCTTCACGCTTAATGAGCGTTGGTCCACGTTACGGGGGAACCACATAGCTCAGGGTGGTTGGCAGGCTGTGCTGGAGGGGGTCGGTGGCCAGCGAGGCCGGAGGTAGGCGTTGAGGTGGTCCCAACATGCGTACTTCCCAAGGGAATGGGGCACGGGGATGTGGCGTGGGGGAATGGGGTGATGCGGGCACCGCGGGGGATGAGCGGTGATGCCAACTTGGAGGAAGAAGCATAAGGAGATGGAGTTTGGGTTAAGCTTGGCTGGGGGGACACATGCAACACGATGGTGATGTCCCAAGGCAGCATCCCTCACACCGCATGGCTTGGGCAACCTGTGCTTGTATCTCCAGCCCTCCTGCTGCTTGCTTTGCCTGCAGGAAGAACCCCAGGCTCCTCCATCCCCATCGTCACAAAGAGAAAACCCAGGGGACCAGGAGAGGCGAGCGCAGCCCTGCCGCATCCCCCGCCCCTGTGCCAGGCTGCCCGGCTCCCCCCGTCTGACAGGGTTTGATCAGAAAGATGGACATGAAAGTGGAGCTTGGCTCTGGTTTCTCTCTCATTCAGAACATTCAAAAACTATTAACTGTGGTGGGGGTAAGGCAGCAGCTGGTTTTAATCTTGTGCTCTTCCAATTGTGTTGGGGTTTTCTTTTCTCGCTGCTTTTTGCAAGCACTTTAAGTGACATGGTTACATGTATTTGATTAAAAAGCTGTAATTCAACGAGCGCATTTTCTTGTACTGTACGAAACGGCTTAAAGACACAGCGTTTATTTACGGTGGTCTCCCGGTTTTCCAGCTCTGCCGAAAGGCAAGATGACAGGGAACGCGCGGAAGGGGGGATGCAGAGCGGCAGAGGGGGACTTGCGATCCCACCCGGCTTTCCCAGCACAGGGACCATGACCAGATCCTTCCTTCTGCTGTAAGGTTCAGCCCGCTGCCACCAGCCTGGTCCTTGGGTCCCGTCCCACATTCACTGAGCTGCTTTTTGGTGTCCCTGAGGTCGGGGCTCAGCTCACAGGGGCTGGCAAAGAGGAGACAAGGAGGAGGGGATGCCTGGTCCAAACTGGTCCCCATCTCGCCAGCAGCAAGATGCTGCAGGACCTGGCTAGGGGGGAAGATTTTTCCATCCATGCCCATGCAGGGATGCTGCCAGCAAGGAGGAGACCGTCCCAAGACAGCAGCTCCTTTTCCTAAGGAGGAAAAAGACTTTATGAGATCTCAGCAAGGAGCCATGGCCCGATGCTGCTGAGAGCCTTGGATCATCTCCCGTTAACCCCAACATCCCCATGGCATGGACAGCGACTGGATCCATGCTCATCCACATCCCCTGTTTCCAAAGTGATGCCTTTCACCCCAAAAACCAGGCGTGAAGCTGTAGGGGAGATAAAGAGCTGGTGTGCTGCTCTGCATCCCATTGAGCACCACAATAACTCCATGTCCCCACTCTGCCAGCCCCGAGGAGCTGCAGCATGGCTGTGGCATGGCTGCATGTGCGTGCATGTGCATGTACATATGCGTGTGACACTATTCCCACTGCAGAAAGCAGCTTCACCTTCACCTCTAACACCCAGATTTGCTTACAGGTATCATAAATCAGAGCGGTGGTACTTGCACCTCACCTGCCCCAAAGCCCCCTGTGTTCAGGGATATGGACCCCAACCCCAGCATCACCCAGAACCACCCCCATCGCTGCTTTCAGGCCACCAGCCGTGCTGATCCATGCCTTTTCCCTGGCTCGCTCCTGCCCAGGGATCACCTGCAGTTCAGTTGATTTATGAACGGAGAATTTTTCGAGCTCCGTTTCCTTTTCATTGTTGTTTCAGTTGCTGCGCTCGCTTCCGCCCGCCTTTGAATAACTCCTGCCACGCTGTGAGCGGTGAGAAAGGCAGAGAGTAAACACTCACACTCAGCCTGGGAGCCGGGGGGCAACAGCCTTCTCCCCTCCTCATAACCAGGGGGGGATGCCGTGATGCCCACCGGTCCATCCCACATGAGGCCGGAGGATGCTGGACTCAGAGCAAGCAAAGACCCAGAGCAAAACCCCTCTTTTCCTGCGGCTGTGGTTTGGGATGGGGGAGCAGCATCCCTGCTCCCTGACTCACAGCACAGCCCCTGGGAGGTGGCAGGCCCGTGGGGATGCTGCTGTCTCACGCTGCGCCTGCGGGGTGCTTGTGGTGGATGATTTTGTGGAGGGCTCTGTGGGGAGGTTCATCTCCCTATGAGAGCAGGGTCCCATCACACAGGGCTTTGCTGAGCAGTGGTACCCGGTTTCATCCCCATTCTCCTGGCAGGGTGATGGCAAAGTGGAAGTTGGGGGGCTCCTCCAGCTGGTATCACCCACTGCAGCACAGAGAGGACGCTCTGGAGGGAGCTTGCGTTGATTTACAGCAAAACCCTTCAGGAAAAAGAACGAAACAACAAAAGGAAATGAAAGAAACCCCATCCGCAATCTCAGCTCAGCCATACCCACATCCCCACCGCTACCACCTGCCAGCCCCATTGCCCTCTCCCTTTCCTCCCAACCCTATTCCAGATCACTGAGGAACCCCCACTTACCCAGCACAGACCCCCCACGCTGGGAGGTGGGCAGCTGCCCGTCCCTGCCTGCGCCCATTGTCCTGCCCTTCCTCCCCGCAGCCCCCCGCCGTCGCCCCGGGGCGGGGGGGGGGACGGAAAACAGGAAGCTGTCCCTAGCAGCGCTGCTGCGGAAATGAGACAAGCGGGCTGGAGCGGCGGCGAGGACGGCGGGAGGAAGCGGACGGGGTATTTGGAACCGACGGCGAATTCTTGGGCTTATCTCTGCTCCGCAGAGGCCCAGGAGTCCTTACAAAACAGCGCCCAGCTGGAGCGAGGCCCGCGGCCGGGGACGCGGCCTCATCCCTGCCGACACCGCTGGTACCCTGCTCAGGGATGGGATGCTGGTGGCAGGGAGGAGACATGTGCCCAGTGTGATGGGTGGCATTTGTGGCACATTGGTGGGTATGGAAAAGACCTGATGGTTTGGGGATGGAGATGGGCAGCGCTTGGGTGGAGTGGTCCTCATGTTGCATGTCCAGTCCTTCAGTGGGGATTTGGGAATGGGGACATCCTCCAGCATCCTTAAATCCTGTTGGTTTATAGGTCGGTTCCCATGCCCATAGGGAGCCATTCCCCATCCTGCCCATGGTCTGTATTGGGATACCTTGAGCCATCACCTCCCCTTCCTCTCCCACAGGCACTTGAGATGCAGGATGCTGCTCCCCTGCCTGCCCTGCCTTCCATGCTTGCCCACAAAGGGTTACGGGCAGCCCAGCGTGTTCCAAATTCACCCTTCCAGCTGCTGCTCAACTTCTTGTTGGGTTTAATTATTTTTCCTAACAATGCTGTGTTACTTTTTATTCAGAGCATTGCATTGGGCCTTGGCTGGGGAATAGAAAGCGGGTCTGTGCTGGGAGCACCCGACCCAAGGGCGAAGGTTCCTGCAGCGCTTCCTAACAGCAGGCAGCTGCCCGCTGCAGGCAGGGGAGCGGAGCTGGGATAGTGGCATCATCCCAGGGGAGCTGAGGCTGCCGCCAGCACCCAGGGATCCACGGCTGGGCTTTGGTGGGGTCAGCCCCTCGTTTGTTAGCTGGTTGTGGTAATTAGGCAGGAGTCCTACAGCGGAGGCAGCCGGGGCTCCCTGGGGTCAGTGCTAGGAGTGGCTTGAGATGGGCATTGCCTTCATGGAATGCACCCCGCACACGGCAGGGACCCCATGACCCAACAAGGAGGCACCTTTGGAGCTGGACAGCACTGGTGATACGGGTGATGCCTATAGCCAGGACCCACCAGGATGGCTGCTGCAGCCAGCGGAGCCGAATTTGGTGGCGAGGAGGGGGGGGCCCAGGGTGTGACGGGTCACCCTGGCAGAGGCTGAGACTCCTCCTCTGCTGGGAGGAGGACAAAGGATGGAAGCGGCTGCCCCATTGCAACACATCCCCGGCGAGCACAATGGAAATGCCATCCTCCGTCTTGTGAAACAGGAACCTCATATGATCTTGCTGAAGGCCGGGGACGCTCTTGTAGGTCTGAGTGTGATGCTTCCTGCGCTCATTTCTCCACCCATGAGGATACCCCCAGCGCATCCCTGACTTAGAGAACACCCATGTCCATGACCATGGGTTCAGTGTCCAGCCCATGACACACTGGACACACTGGCAGGAGGAAGATGATGCTCTGCACCCACCCCAGGGCCAAAATACCCTTGGCTGTCCATCAAAACACCATCCAATTGGAGGCACTCACAGCCCCATTGAGCATCTATGCTTCTTCCACCCCTCCATCCCCACTCAAGGACTCCTAAATAACCTCCATTCTCCCTTTATGCTCTTGACCTCAGGTTTAATTAGACCCCGTTTTCCTGCCTATATGAGAAATCACTTCCCCAAGCAGGTGGCTGCAGTGCTGCGGGGGCTGTTGTTGTTGTCTTCAGGGCAGGGGGAAAGGTGGTAAATGGGGGGAAGAGTTTGTTGTTTGTTTTGCTATTTACAAAGCGCAGCTTTTTCCTGGTGCCGGGCATCGGAAGAGGGGCAGGATGTGACCTTCATCCATCTCCTCCTCATACACACAATGCGGCTGTGAGTGCTGCAGGCATTGTCCCCACTGCAGCCAACGGGCACCTCCCGCGCCGTCCTGCCGGCACCCGGCACCTCTGCCCCCCCAGCTGGGCCCCACATGCACAGGGGGAATAAAGGCAATATATATATATACATATATATATATATACACATATATATATATATACACGAAACATAATAGCAGGGATCCCGATTTCCTCTCTGGAAAACAAGCAGGAGGAACAGAGCAGCATGGGAAGGAGGCAGCAGGGTCCTGGTGCTTCCCACGGGAGCCTTCCCATCTGTAAGGGGTGGTCAGGGCATGCTGCTCCACTTCTTCACCCTGTGCATGGGGCAAATGAGACCTTTTCATCCTGTGCATGGGACAAATGAATGCTTTTCAGCCCGTACATAGGGCAAATATGCCTTTCGCCCCAGCTGGCTGCAGCCCTGGATGAGGAGGGGATGCAAACCGCAGCTGATTGCCCCTGTGGTTTTGGGAAGCCCACCCAAACACCAATAGGGACTCACAGAGTGAGCGCTGCTCCCCATCCCCATAACCTCTGCATCTGCATCCCCATCCCCTCCCCATCCTTGTCCCCATCCCCTCCCTGTCCCCATCCCCATCCCGTGCGGCTCCTCCGGAGCATCCCGGTCCTCGCCGGGCTGCAGCAGCCGGCTGGGGCAGCCGTTTGCCGGCTCCGGCTGCTGGCGGAGGTGCTGTGGGCTCTGCCCGGCCTCCCCGCGCCCAGCGTGGGGCGGATGAAGACGTAATGAAGTGAAGTATCTGCTTTCTTTCACTCTCCTCCAGAAGCACCGCGCTGCAGAGAGCCGGGGAGAGACGCGCTCCGACCGCGGCTCCATCCCTTACTGCGAATGAGCATCCGTGGGGACAAAGCTGAGGGGACAAACACGATGCGACCCCCCAGACCAACGCTGGCACTCGTGTGCTGGTGGCATCCCTGCCCTGAAGGAAGAGGAACTTGCTGCAGTATTATACAGGGACAGAGTCTGTCACCCAAGGGCATCTTCCCTGGCTGGTCCCTTTGCTCTGCTGCAGAGCGGGGTTGACAGAGCCAATGTGAGCCCTCATCACCATGGTACAGTCCCAAGCGCAGTGCAGTGAGATGCCACAGGGCTCGTGTGTCCCAGTGTCCTGCTCTGAGCCTGGCCCTGTGGCAATGAAGCATGGTCACTATGGAGCAGAGGGTTGTGCCAGCACGGGCACGGCACAGCACCAGGGTCAGGCTTTAGACATACAGAAATGCCATCCAGAGATGCCACCACCTTGGTACCATTCGGTCTCAAGCATTTGAAACCAGTGCAGGGACATTTATTAATCTATTCTTTAACTCATCCTCACCCCCCATATCATGAGCAGATGGGACCCCATCCCACAAGCCAATGGGACCCCATCCTGCCCATAAGCATGCATGAAAGCAGGTGCAGCCCCACCAGTTCACAGCACCCACCACCCCAGTGCAGAAACCCCCCCAGTCACTTACAGGACCCCCATCCCATGGGACTCCCCACCCCAGGAGCCCCATTGGTGGGCTCCATGGGCTGTAGGTGCTGCTGAGTGCAGGGAGGGGGGCACGCTGCTCGGCACAGTTGGTTATCGTTACGTTTGGCATCAGTCGCTTCCATTGGGCTCAATAGGGGAGGGAAGAGAGAAAAAGGAAAACTCAGCTCAGGGCGATTTAATAAGTTCAGCGTTACGAGCTGGGGAAAAGCTGTGGAACACACAAGTGGTAACGCAGGATTAATCTTTCCTTTAGTCTTGGGAATTATGTTTTCATTAATCCTAATTTTTCCAGATGTTTCACTCCTTATACCACGCTCTTCAAAGCCTCTGTGGCTGCGAATTCGAACGGAGCCATGAGAACATTTTAGAGGGAAAGATTCAAAGCTTAAATTGCTTCCTTTTTTTTTTTTATTATTATTATTTTTTTATTTTTCTTCTTTTTCT
>WYDI02021568.1:0-56043 GCA_009867235.2 Psittacus erithacus | reverse complement strand
TCATGAGAGCAGAGCAGAGGGGCAGGATCACCTCCTTCGACCTGCTGGTCACACTCCTTTTGATGCAGCCCAGGATATGAATACCATAAATAAGGAAACAGAATTCCATAAAAAAGGAAACATCCAAGTCTTCCTGTCCAGTCTGCATTCTAATAAGCTACTTCACCTTCCAAGATATGGCTGAGACTTGACAAAAAACACCATACAGACAGATCTGCTGTAGTCTCAGCCAGGTAAACCCTCCCAAGCCATCTCCCAGTGGCCAGCCACAGACTGCTGAAAAATTCCAGTTTTCAAGCTGTCAGACATTTCAGGCCAAAATCTCCAGGTTCTGCTCCTCGTCATTTTTAAGTTACATCACAACATTTGACATTAAAACAACACCACCACAACAAACATTCCTTCTCTCATGCCTTTGTGCCATTTCTCTCACTACCGGACTCCATATCTTTCTGCTTAAAGTCTAGAACATTTCAGACAAGGATAATCTTACCTTGACCACTAGAAAACATGGCTGCTACTAAAGACACACATTAAATTCCAGTTACTATAATAAAAGGAAGCCAGACGATGGCTTAATTAGATAAATATGCATACTTTACACATGGAACACCTTTAAGACGAGCAGGAGCTGGGCAGAGGTGGCTCAACTCTGAACAGCTCCTACAGCACATTCTTGAGCAGCCCTCAAAACATTTATATTTCAGCAGGGTTGCAGTGACCCCCTTCTTTACTCTAAGGTTAAAAAAAAAGCATAGATCCATCCTGTGTGTCCTATATGTCTAAATACCAATACACTTTATGAAATTAAATACTTTAAACAGGCACACAGAAATTTAGTAATGAAGGAATTCCACTGTCACAATGCAGGATGCATACCTGCAGTTTAAAATACATATGTTCTCTTCATATATGTTCACCTACATAAAATTTGCAAAATCCAAAAATAGATATATGTATTTATTTCTCAGTATCTATATTTATCTCCATTCTTAATTTGGTCCCTTTCTTTTGTTCTAACCAAGATGTTTACTTCAAAATGGAAGGTGTTTCTAACATATAGTGATTTGGTTCTCACTGTTTTGACATACACTTCTTTGCAAAAAATCAAACTGCAATAGGAAAGGATAAAAAGAAAATATCGATTAAAATTAACAATATATTAAAAACTGATCATGAAATTCTTTAAAAAACCTCACACAGCTGCATCACTCTGCTTCGATCATGCCTATGATTTCATAAATTTCTATATATTTTCATTTATAGAAAATGACTACTGGAACACACATAAAACACGTTAATGTTCTATAGATGGCAAGATTACACCAACAATTTAAATCATTGAAGTGGTTTGCATCAGTAAGATGGGATTTAAATTTGCTGTAAACTATTTTAAAGCTCAGATTAATGTTTTTTACCAGTGTAAACAAATTTCTAAATCTATCTACCATTTAATTGCTAAAGGCTTATAACAATTTTATAGTAAAATATCTACATGCTGTGTTGAAGAAATACTTTTACAGTAAAAAAGGAAATACTGGGCAGCTTATTTAGGAAAAAAGAAGCAACTATCAAAGAAACCTTTGTAAACACAAAGGAGATTTTCTATTGCCAACGTTAGCTTAATATTTTTCCTCTGCCAGTATAAAACAAATGCCTAGGATTATGTATTTCCCTGGAATTTCCCAGAAAAAATTCCCAGGAATTGCTATAGTTCTCAAAGATCTGCTACTTCATGGATGGCAGTAAGAGCAGACACGTATTTATCAACACAGTGCACATATATTGTACATTTCTAGGCTTTTATGGATTGTTAGCACAGTACTAGGAAAAATAACAAAATGCCCATGCAACTATTAAGTGCATTGTGTTTTCTGGAGGCACCATTTTATCATAAGGAATGCACAGGTGTCACACCATAGCCAAGTTCCAAACAAATTTATACTCATTAATTTTGATCCACATCTCAGCATTGTATTTTTTATAAACATTTTAACAAAGGAAAAATATAAAAGCTGAAAGAAGAAGAGAATTAATCTCATTCCTCAAACTTCCTGCGTAAAGACTGCCAGCCCCCAAGATAGAGCCATTCTGGTGCAGTACGTCATGGTTTTATTCCTTTAGAATTCGCCGTTATCCACTTCTTCTCCAATGCAGATCTTTCTTTTAAAATAATCTAACATAAAGTAAAATAAAATGATAAATATAAATCTGAAGGAATAGTCTCTGTAGGAATTATCTGGTTCTGCGCCTCACTATGACTTAGAAGGACAGATAAACTGTAAAAAGAAAACATCCTCATTTTGTTGTTCCAAGAAAAGTTAACTTTTAAGTCAATGAAGTTTGGCCACAAATTACTGTCTCACATACAACAACTGTTGCATTATGAATTTTTCTTCCAGTGTCATACTACAGGTGTCTGTATTAGAAATCTGTCCCACACATTCCTTAAGTATTTTCTCTAAAAAAGTAATGCATGTTCACCTTATCACAAACAAGGTTTATTAATATTATTAGCATAATATATATATTATTGACTGATAACTGTTACTAGAACCTCTGAAAGAGCTAAAATCAGAGCAGTATAAACCAAGGCCACACTTGCACTTCTCTGGTTTCTCTATGCAGTCCAACTAGTTCTGCTGTCACCCAGAAAGCAGCCTCTCCCTCTGTATGAGAAAGATGTGGAAGTCTTTATTAGAGAACCATGGATTTATGAATAAGAATATAAAGCCCTTTAAATACTGATCTCTCCATATTCCTGTGGGCTCAGTTTTGAGTACCTGGCAGATTTTTTGGTGAGGGAAAGGACTTCTATCACAGTCACCTGAAATACACTTTTTTTGGCATATCCATTTGTCTGGACACGAGCCATTATTTCATCCTATATCTTTTATGAAGGGTATCCTACTGAGATTTAGATTTTAAAACTTGTATAAATATCAGTGAAGTGTTTCTCAATTGTTACATTCATCCTACAGTCACCATCTGCTGTGTATGGGTCACACAGAACAGACTGTTGCATTAATTTTTCTAGAGACTGCCAAAAACTAGGAGTTTTGAAGGCTGGAAAGAGCCAGAAGCAGTAATGGAAACACCCTGCCTATTTTTAGGTCTGCATGTAAACATCTTGCTAAGCATGAAGACTCTGACAGTGATCTTTTGAAATTACCGCTGAGGAGCACAGAAGCAGTTCATTAGTGGCACAGATCTGTGAACCATTACAAATGACAACAGTGACACAAGTTTCAGCTTAGCAAGAACAGCTCTGGTGGAAGTGGGTGTGGGCAGCATATGTTTCAGAGTTACATTACCAACTTTTGAGTATGCAGTGTGGTTCTCAGGGACTTGAGAAAGAGAGGTAAAAAGAAAGATTTGGCAGAGAACAGACAAAACCATTGTCTCCTCACTTGTGTGGAAACCAAACTAAATCCCTTTCAGGCATTTGGTTTTATTAAAGCAGAAACTAATAATTCACTGTTCAAAATAGACCTTCCCCTCTGGCTTATCTCCTGCTGTACAGATCCTGCTTGGAACTTACATATTAGGTATTTCCTCTCAAAACAGCCAATACTATTTTTCAAATATATGGATGGATTACAAAGTCTCTTGACTCAGTGAACCAGCAGTATACACTTAGATGATTTTTTTTTCCATGAAAGAGACAACTGCTAAAGAGTAAGTGTGCCCAAAGCAGTAACTGACAGCCTTTTAGACATTTTACATAAAAATTTAACGATTGGCTTGCTTATTGACCTCTGCATACAACCTGAAGGCAAAGTAACTGTTACTGTCCATTTTTCTAAACAATCTAAGATAATGAACCTGAATTTATCAGCTGAAATTCAGCTTCTGTACTACTAATGCCCACTGAAAAATCCACAGCAAACACCAAAGTAAAATCCAGTAACCAAAACCTAAATTTTTTAAATTGTAAATTGATGCAATGTTGTCACTGGCCAAAGGTACTTAATAGCTATCAATTGGTAACATTAAAAAATATGGTTTTTTACCCTGCATTTAGAACTAAAAATACCTGCAAATATACAAATGACTCATAATAACCAAACATGTTACTTAATTAATGGTAATGGGCAATTTTTTATTTGGCTTTTGTAAGTTTCCTGTTTTCTCAGGTGGTTCCTTCGAACCACAAAAATTCTTTGTAATCTATCCTTATTAAATTCCAGAGAAATATATAAATGAACAATTACTGAATCTTCTAATATTTCAGCTGCAATGATTTTGATATATCTTTATACCAGGAATGGAACTCAAGCAGAAAATTAATTTTAAAAATGCTGAGGAGCAATCTTCAGAGAGTAACAGATGCTGGTAAATCCTTTCTAGTGAGGATGATGATTAAGCCAGTGCCAGAAATATGTTCATATTGTCACAATTAAATAGTCATTCCTTGCTCCAGTTCACATAGAAGAGGAAAGATCTGGATTCCTTTTTCAATTGTCCAAGCTATCTAAAATTGGTAGGGTATTATTCTAAAGTAAAAATGTCAACTAAAATTGTATAACTTAAAGCAAGCTTTTCCTGAGTTAATGGCATTTAACAAACTTCAACACATTTTGTTAAATGCCATGTTAAACAACAAATCTGTTTTCAAAACAAATCCATAATCAACTAATTTTATGTATTTGAAGTTCGTGATTCAGATATTGTTCAAGAATTTTTGTGGATAAACTTCTTGCTCGTTGGAATAATGTCATTTAATTATTATTTGCTGTTTCAGAAGCTGTGCATACTATCCATAGAAATCCAGCAGAAAAGACCAGGTAACTGCTTCAACACATGTTCTAGAGATGCACAACTATAAACTAGTATTTTAATTGCACTCCAGCATTTTTAAACAGCATTCTGATCTTGGCAATATTTTTTTTTTTACAAATGCAGACACATTTTGAGACCAGTAGTACCCTTGTCAAATTAGTCTTAAGTAAAAGATACAGCTTCCTGAACATGAGCTGCCTGTGTGCGCTCGCAGCCTAGAAAGCCAAACCTTTCCTGGGCTGCATCAAAAGGAGTGTGACCAGCAGGTCGAAGGAGGTGATCCTGCCCCTCTACTCTGCTCTCGTGAGACCTCACTTGGAGTATTGTGTACAGTTCTGGTGTCCTCAACATAAAAAGGACATGGAAGTGTTGGAACAAGTCCAGAGGAGGGCCATAAGGATGATCAGGGGACTGGAGCACCTCCCATATGAAGAGAGGCTGAGAAAGCTGGGGCTGTTCAGCCTGGAGAAGAGAAGGCTGCGCGCAGACCTCAGAGCAGCCTTCCAGTATCTGAAGGGGGGCTATAAGGATGCTGGGGAGGGACTCTTCCTTAGGGACTGTAGTGATAGGACAAGGGGTAATGGGTTCAAACTTAAGCAGGGGAAGTTCAGGTTAGATATAAGGAAGAAGTTCTTTAGTGAGGGTGGTGAGGCACGGGAATGGGCTGCCGAAGGAAGTTGTGAATGCTCCATCCCTGGTGGTGTTCAGGGCCAGGTTGGACAGAACCTCGGGTGACATGGTTTAGTGTGAGGTGTCCCTGCCCGTGGGAGGGGGGCTGGAACTAGATGATCTTAAGGTCCTTTCCAACCCTAACTATTCTATGATTCCATAATTCTATAGATGGACAAACTTCATAAGAGTGAGATTAATAATAAAGGTCCCTTCTTCCTTTTTATTCATATTACACAAGGAAAACACTGAGTTCTCACTACTCGCTAATTCACATTAATCAGTGAAGAGAAAAGGAGTGATAGTGCCACCAACTCAGAAAAATGCCAGGATAGATTTAAGGTTATACTTCTGCAGAAAAATTCACAGATCATCACTTGAAGAGCCTCCAAATGTAGTTTGAAAACTTAAGATAACTAAGTTTTTTTTTAGAATACTCTGTTCTGTTTCTGGTTCCTCTCATTGTTATTAAAAAAGAAAAAAAAAAAAAGGAAGCTAAAGAACAAACAAAAACAAAACAGCAAAACAAACCCCACAACTCCACACAGACTATATACAACGATTTTTGTCTTGAGCTAAAAATCTGGCACAAGCTCCACTGATTAGAAAGACAATAACTACAGAGGCATATACAGGGAATAGAGTTCAAACATTAAGTTTTTCTTTCAGTGACATTACTTTAGTACCTAACTCACTAAGCTACACCATCTGTACTCCAGATTCTGTCAGTGAGAAAATTTTTTAAAAAGAACATTTTCTGCTGACTTGCTGTGTTTAATGGTTGAGGAAAAAACCACCTTGTTTTTATTCATAAGCCACAGGAGTAGCAACAGCAGTTATGGAACAAATGACATAGTAGTTTAATTATACAAGCTACTCTTTTTCTTCACTTGACAGTTATTTTTCATATATATGACCTCATATCTAGCATAAATGAAACACCCCTCAAATTACTTGGTTTAAATCTAACTTTATATTTTTGTTCAATAGTTCAATAGCAGTTAGTGACAGCTCAGCTGTCATTTTATGATCTACGTTAGCTTCTTGATGCTATATCACAGAACTGACTCACGCGTCTGTAAGGAAGAGAGGAGGTTAGCAGTTGCTGTATGTTTATCAAAAATTATCACTTATACTCTAATATTTCTAATAATTCACCTTCCTTTTGATAACTCCTTTTTTTTTTAATGGGCTATATAAATATGGACTGTTCTGAATTGTTTTCCAACTGCTTTTTAGATTGATTAATAATTACCACATTCCCTAATTTGTTTTTCTTCCATAAACCATATTGCCATGGTTCTTTTGCAGAATGCTACTTTTTAAGCTAACAATTGTTATGGAAGCATATTATAAATTTTGGTCTTAGGGCATGATTCATAATTTCAGGTTTCTCAGTTTCTGAAAACATGATCCAAGCATCAGCCATACATAACAATATTCAGATTACAGTTTATTTTAGGATTTATAAAAAACTAATGTACAGTTAAAAAAACAGTGTGACTCTTCAATTTCCAAGTTATATAATTACAAAATATCCTTAAGTATAGGCTTTTTACTTTCAACTACATAAATAATGAAACAAATAATAGAGGAGATGCTGACACATAATTAAAATTCTAAATTGGACCTACTTTAACACTGGTTGTATTTGTATTGAGCTCTCTACATTATACTTGTCTATTGACATAATGCAATTCCCACAAAATGCAAACTTCTGCTAGAATAAACATGATAAAGTTTGGGGTTTTTTTGACAGGAAAAGTCACAAAGACTTGAGTGCTATGATTTATCTATATCAGCATGCAGCAAAACACAAAGAAGTAGACACATTAGAGTGAAATAGTGGTGAGTAGTCAGCGTCCACGCAGAAAAAGACATAGTCAAAGTGATGTGAACACACAAAAGATGGAGACTACATACAGGAAAATTAATGAACCATTATTCCACAAAATGAAACTTAGCTAAACCAAACCCTTCTATGACTTCAGGATCTCACTGCTTTAATCTCCTTTTAATAGTTGGAATAAAGTCAGGACTAGGAGTGGAATCTACCTAGAGAAACTAAAGCCTTCTCACACCCTACTTCACCCTACCAGCCCTTTCACTAGAAACCACACTTAAATCTTGGCCATTAGAGTCTACATTCTCCTGCTGGGAAATATGTAAATTACTCCTGCATGTTGAGCAGATCAACACTACTTTTAACTGTATGAATGTTTGCTTATGGCACATGAAAAGACCAGGAACTGGGGGAACCTCACATCAGAGTTGCACTCCTTTCTTCAAAGTAAAAGTATTCTTACTTGACAAATTACTTAATTATTCTACAAGAATAAAAAAAAAAAAAAAACACCTAAATTTTCTCCTTTATTTAAGTGTTTTACAATCAGAGAATCACAGTTCAATAATCACTGCAATGTTTCCTAACAGCAATTACAGGTTATGAGTAATATCAAGAATCAAGCTTGATTCTTGAGACTGGGACAGATAATAAGGTCATCCGAACACCACTTATAAGATTACATTTAAATGGTTGCTATGGTCAAGCACTGACATCAAGGAAGTTTGCCACAGATTGACTTTTGATATAAAGATCTGGTGTTCTACGGATCACTTTAAAAGGCAAATGAGACTCAGCAATTCTTGTAACTTTTCACCTAATATTTTTATACGCCATTGATGGAAATATGTATTTTAGTTTTTATGTTTCACTGGATTTTTTAAAACAAAATTTCTAATCTTAAGATATTGCTCAATTATGTCATCATTGCTTTGACTTTTTTTTTAAGAAATACTTTATTTTATACTCTTCATCCTGAAAGAGTGACAATTCAGAATGAACACACAGAAGTCTACAAAGTCAAGAGTAACATGGAGAGAATGGATAGGGTTCGACCGTCCACTGACTCCTATAATTTAGGAACTAGGGGGCATCAAATTAAAATGAAGAGCATGGCTAAAGAAAAAGGTAATGGATCAAAAATACCTTAAAAGATATGAAAGTATCATACTATGTGTACCTACTCTCACTTTTTTCTTGACATTTTCAACCACCCCAGGAGAGGTCCAGGTTTCCACTTTGTTTAACTTTTTATAGACTGTGCCCAGGGAGTCTAGTACTACCAGAGAATCAAAGAGTGCGATGAATTTCAGAGAGCCCAGCAAAAATTTTAGAGGAAGAAGAACAGAACATTTACCCTTTTATGGCCTAAAAGACAAATATTGAGGCTGTGACTGTTCAGACTGTTCAGTGTTCGCAGAAATTACATGAAGGTCAAAATTTAGAACATTACTTGTTGACTGTTTGCTAGACTTCCAAGTGATTTACCTGCCTCACCAGAAAGTAAAAGCATGTCTTTTCATAATATCCCCATTCATTTTAAATGTATTTTAAATGCAGTCTGAAATCATGTACCAAACTGCGTAGGCTGGAAAAAACAAAACAAAACACAAAAACCCCTAACCTTCCCTGTTCCCCACCGAAAAACCAAAACAAACAGACAAACAAACAAATAAAAAAACCCAGAAACCCAAACAAATAAAGGAAAACCCAAACGTGATGAAAAAAAAAAAAAAAAAAAAAAGACGATCACCTAAAAACTGGAGAAACAGTCCTCAATCCATTGCTTGGAAATACAGGCATGTGGAATTACCATAACAAATCTTAAAATCAATATTTGATTCTGCCATTTGCAAAATAGTGGCATCATGCATTTATCAAATACAGGAGGTACCCTGGGTACTAATGATCTGGGAGAAAAGCAAAGTGGTAGTGGATCACTGTCCCAAAATGTCTGAATGTAACAATATAAAACAGTATTAGCACTACTAAGGGCCAAATTTGGGGCAATTTATTCTTTTACTATCCTTTTCTTCATAGAAAAATTGAGTGCACATATATAAAAAGTGATTAAAATATTTTTATTATTGAAACACTACACTGAGCTTTAAAACACTGTATTATACCACGCAATCTTTGAAGGACATTATGTGAACAAGAAAAAAAATAACCCTAATTCAATTTAGAGACAGATGTATTTCAAATTAGAGGAATTATTGGATTACTATGCTAAAAAAACCCTAGGAAATAAACATCTTTTAAAATTAAAAAGTCATTTTCTTCAATTCATGGGTCAGATTCTAAGTTCTTTACTGAAGATGTAAATGAAGATCCATTTCACAGAAAACCATACTATCTACTGTACAGTAAGGACTATAACTGGATTTGAATTAAAACTTTGGGTTAGGATGAAGTTTTCATTTTAATAAAGTTACATCTAGGACAAAATGGAACTCAAACTTACTGTTTACAGCTGGGTGAACCAGTCTAAAAGTTAATTTCTCATCTTGATTTATAGTGATTCTGCTGCCAGCAAGCATGTACAACAGATCAAAAGATAAATTATGAGGAATCATGATATTTTGTTTATTAGAATTACTATTCTACTACTCTGTTTCTAAATGCATTTAGGAGACATTCTGCTTGATTGAGAAAATGTATCCTTAGCACAGCTCATTGCCTTTGTATATTTTAATATAAATTCATATACATACTTGTGAGTGTTTATATATATATAATATATATATGAAGTTGAGGAAGGCCAAAAGAAGATCATAATTTGCCATATTCATATTTTTCCTACTTTTTTGGCTGTTATTGGAGGGAGGAAAACAAAATTAGGTTTCCCCTTAAGAGGTGGCAAATTTCTGCTGCTGAAAACTGGTATTTTCATCCAGCCAGAGAACATCTTTCAAGCATTCTAGCCAAATAAGGGCATTTCTTTTACTGATATACAGTGATTGAAGTAATTGAAATTAGGTTAGAGTTTAAATTTTTTTTCAATATGGTACACTTATTCAATATTTTTATTTCCATTAAATAGCCTTATCATAATCTGGTTTATTAGAAAAATACAAGCTTAAATGTTTTCAGCCATGACAAGCCAAAAAGGTTTTAATAAAACCTGAGCAGCATAAAACTGGGTTTTAACTATGTTAACTGTTCAACCTCCACTTTGAATTTTAGGTTGAGATAAAGAACACATCTAAAAGTGATAAGTAGTGTGATGGGTCTCATCAATGTACAAATGCAGATTCATTACATTCTATTAAAACCACAACTTAAACTAAATCATTTGTGTTTCAGACACTTTTTCATACCTGCAGATATCTTATGAGACCAAAATTTTGCACTTTATGGATGGTAAGACACAGAATTTACAGTGCAAACCAAATACAAATGCAACTGGAATTTAGTCAGAATCATGTATTATAGGAAAGACAGATGAAAAAGCATGCAACATTACTTAGCACAGAAAATTCTGAGCAAATTAAAAGAGGATGGTGACCCAATGACTTGTTGAAGTTGTATAAGATCTAGGGGATGGGGAGGGCAGTACAGACAGAACTGTGGTATTTCCTTTTAGCTGATTTTGAGCACTTAAAGCTGAAAAGAGCATCTCTGTCCTGTATCCATGCATGCACCATGCATTGTGCTGCCAGGTAGACCTACTCATTTCTTCAGAATTCACTGCTCTCTTCAACAAAGGGCTTTTTTGCAACATCAGCTGATGGCCACTGCCTCAGGCCAACCATACTGATCAGAATATCTACAGTTACAAAATCAGTTTCAACCCTGATGAGCACATCTTCCCGCCCCTTTTCATATGGTATAAGCTATCACCTTGTCACAGCCATTACATTTCAAACAGACACTCATTTATGAAGTTCGAAAGGCTGAATTAGCAAAAATCATTTCCAAAGCTCAAACAAAAAACTGGAATTTGCAAGTATATTCATCAAAGTTTTGTTAATATCTATAGCACTCATGGCACCCAGGTGACATATGTCAGGATGATCCCATACTGTCTGTTCTTCCTGGGATGCCCACCAGCCCTCACCTCCCTGGAGACGACCTCACAGTCTGTAGGCTGTTAGTCACCACAGCCACATGTCTACCATTAAGAAGAGCAAGATGCTAATATGCTCTACTCATTTCAAAACTCTGTCTTGCCAACTTTACCTCTGCTGTAGGCAATTTCTGATGTTTCAGAAATCTGATATGCTATATAAGGTAGGAAAAGTACTTTTGACATGCATAAATATCACGATAAATTTGTATTGCATCTGACTACAACATACAGCTATAACTACTGTCCACAAGCAGCGCTATTAGTATTTGAAATTAAATGTGTCCTTTACTTTCCAAGGGCCAGGAAGGAAGAAAGACTCTGAGGTCAAAAAGAGATCAATGTGTTAATTAAATCTGACACACTAATGTAGCAGATATCCCAGGTGTCTACGCTTTTTAAAAATTTATCACCTTTTGAAACAGTTTCAAGTCCTCGGCTTCACAAGACTCTGTCCATTGTTTTCACCAGAATCTTCCAAAGTTTTGTTGGAAGTTTTATTTACTAGGGCATTCCATGCAATTTTAAATATTTCTCAACTGAAATTTTTGGCCACTAGTTCTTGATTCATATTGGTCAGCAAAACTGAGAGACCATCACTATCTTTTCTATATTCTTTAGTGAATGATCACATTCCTTCTCCATTTTTTTTTGGCAAACTAAGCTGATAGAGATACTTAGCATTAATACGATAAGGCCTGCTTTTCCAGTTCCCCATACGTTTAGTGGGTTTCTTCAATTTTCTTCCAGTATTTTAATACAATTCTTAACCTCCAAGAACCAGATCTGCGAACATTCTAATAGCAGTACCACCAGCATTATTTGCTTTCTGCTTTTATTTGACCATTCTTCAGCAGTTAAGGCCTGTGTTACTTCTTTTACCAACGTCACACTGACAGTCTATAGTGAGACATTAGCTAGGATAACCTGAGTCACTTACAGCAGAGACATCTCCCTACACCATGCTCATCCAACACCAAGATTTTGAACACATCATTCTCTGTTTCTCAGCCCTATAGAAGTTCGCAATTAGGATACTACACTTCAAGGAAAGAAGAGCAAACCAGAAGTGATATATGAACAATGAGATTTTAAATATTTTTAGGAGTGCTTAGTGGTTTGGACTTTTTCCTCCACATAAACCCACTTTTACATGTAAAATTAACTAAGGATAGTCTTTTTCCTTCCCAGCATCTATTACTGGAAGAGGCAGTCCCCTAGTTCTTGTATCATGTATTTTTATTTGCAAAACTGTTCCTGCAGACAAACACCATCGCAGTCACTTCTATTCATAGAACCTGTTACCAGCATCCATTATTAAAGTCAGTATTTCTTAGCTGCTTACAATTCATGCAGAAAGCAGGATATCTAGATGATGGGGAAAATATACATTTACAGAACAAGAAAAGTATTAGCTCTGAAAATAAAAACTTCACAAAGTCTAACTCAAAGATAAATACAATTACAAATCTTTGGCAAATAAAATCAATATCAATTAAGCAAACATACTAAAAAGTTGTTTTATCTTTAAATATGTGATTTAAATCATATAACTTCTTTAATATGATGTAACTGTTCCTCTAAAATGACTAATATATTTTAATTCATTTTTGAGAGTGAAAGTATGTATTTATCTTGTAATAAAAACATGATTGAATACACTCCAATGATTAATGAAATCAAAATGACAATAATAACTTGGCATACATAAGGAACGAGGGTACCAGAAGAGAGTTATTTTGTTGTGAACTGTACAGGAACTTCTTGAAGTTTCCATAGATTTCAATCTTACGCGAGATCCAAAAATTAGAAGCAGATGTCAGAGGAATAAAAATGTAATTCTTTAAATAGGATAAAAAAGACACTTTTCCAAGCATTCATATTAGTTCATATCAGTTCATATCACTGAGCTTAAATGAGGTCTTCATAAGTTCTAAGGTTTATTATTCAAAAAGTGATCGTGCATGATTACTTAATAAAATTGATTAATCCTCAATGATTACAGACAGACCAACAGTAAAAATTACATTTTTCTTCTAATGCAGCAGAACAAAATTAAATGTTTAAAGTAATCTTACCATAACTCTGCACTGCACATGTATCTTTCTTTCTGGTGGTGCAGGTATGCTGTTAATCTTTAAGGAGAACCACACTTTGCAATGTAAAGATCTTCCTCCTATGTTAAAAAGAATAAAATGCCTTACAAATTATCTCATGAGATGACCAATCCTAGCAGCATTCAAATCAGTGAGAAATTTGGACTTTTAGCAGAGATGCCAGTCATTGTTAACATCGAGACAAAGCAAATCATGAACTGATATAATAGCTGTCAACCAACTGCATTATCTAATTCTTTCTTGTCTGGATTCAAAATAGTAACAAAAATCAATATGCACACAAATCAAATGGAAATCACACTTTGGCAAAGTAGTTTCCCAGACAATCACATTGTTTGAGAAATTTAAATATCATTGATTTGTAACTGGTTTTTCTTTAACAAAGACAATGCTAGAAGACATTTAAAGTTGTGGGGTTTTTTATTAAAAGCTCATCCACCATGGATTCAAAACTACAAGTTATTCATTTAACAGATCAGGCTATTCAGCTACATAGAATCCATCCTCAAATACCTGTTTGAACAAACATTAATTTATACAGCAATGCATTTTTCATCAGGTTTTGAGACAGGATGTCCTGAGTTATTGTAATAACAAACAAGTTGGCATGAAAAAGACCAAGAATGCTCGAAGATGGTAAGCACATGCATCAACACATTGATGCATCAGCACTGTCCTATTAGATCAGATTCATTATCAACCTTATCTAAGCTCTGTTATCAGTAACTAGTAAAAATCTGTCCAGAAAAAATGTCCAATAAACTCTTGTAAACTCACATTTAATTATACAATAAACTATCAAGAAATCAGAAATATTCCCTTTAGTATTTGTATTACCTAGTCCAATAAGAAGAGATGGGAAATTCTAATGGTATGTACAAAAGTTGAAATGCATCAGACACTCCTTTTGAATTTTGGAGATCATTTATGAAGTCACAGAAGACTATTTATCTCACACATGTATGCTCATGAAATTCTGACAGATTTTAAATTCTGCTGATTCCAATGATTATGAAACCCTTAAATGGAACTTGAAGGTATGTTACCACTAAGGCCAGAAACAGGGAAGCATTAACTACCAGTAGCCATGGGGGGCACAAGAAAACAGACTTTTGATCTGGAGGAAGTCTGACTATTTTTTACTGACAAATTGACAGTATTTTTATAATTTTATATAATATTGACCAAATTAAATCAAAATTAGTTTACCTAATATAACCTTTGGCATATCACAGAACTTAAATTCTGTTCAGTTGCACAGAATTGTTGTGCAGCTTCATAAAAATTATCTGTGTTTTGATAAAGCATATTTTCCAGATAGACTTAGAGTCTTGATTTGAAGATATCCACCAGCAGTTTATTCTGGCAGCTAATTGCTGGCACTGAAAAAAATTTAAATATGAGTTTAATTTCTGATTTCTATTACATTTGCTTCAATTACCAGCCAAAAGGTCTTGCAATGACTTAAACAGATTTAAGAGATCTAGCATTATGTACCTAGCATTTTCCTGTATTTAGAATAGTCATGAATGTTAATAACATCAGCTCTTCAGTCTTGGTCAGATAGGCAAAAGAGTCTGAGCCCAAAGTCTCTCATCATTAGGCCTGATCTCCACAACGCATATTTCATGTGGAAATTTTTTTGCAAGTTGTTGAATGGTTGTTCAGCACCTCTTAATAATGCATACACAAAAACTGCATGCAGTATTCCTGTTTGTCTGTATATTGTATGAGATGAAAATCACCTTAATCCTCCTACTCGTACTTCCTTGAATTATACACTAGAGAGCTGTATAACCAGTTCTGTTTTACCACAGCATTAGTCTTGGGAGCTCCTGCTGTTTTTCTTTTATGCTGTGACCACAGCTCTTCTTAGAGGCACTGCCTCCCTTATTGCAGTTCCTCATTCTGCATATATCATTTTGTTTCTAAACTGCATTTCCTATAAAACTGTCTGGTTGGTTTTAATTACATCAATTTCTCTAAATTGTCATTGAATACTTTCTGTATTAGCTTACCCATTCTTTTGTTCAGGCTAATTTGATATGCATACAATTTACTCTTTTTTTAATACCAGCAGAGAATTACAGTCTTCCAGTTTATGGAACAGCCTCAGTATCTTAGGATCTATAAAAAATTAACATTGAGTTCATCTCAATGAATGAGATCTCAGAATTCATCTTCTGAATACCCATTAAAGGATTCTGGCATGCATGCGACCTTGAGTTTTATCAATTAAAAAAGTGAAAAAAATAGTATACATATGTGTATTATCCTTATGCAAAAACATAACACATGACCTGAGACCTGACATAAAAGTTCTCCATTAAAGACTGAAAGAAAATCAAAGGATGCTCATTGCTTGGGACATCACATCCTTCCAGAATGCAGTCAAACTGTTGGAAAGGGTACAACAGAAGTCTAAAAAATGCATTTATTAAAGTAAAGCAACACATTCATGAACGAATGTTTTGTACAACTAAGGAAAACAGAAAAGAGCATAAACTGTTATTTAAACAGAAAATTAACAAGGTTATGTCCCTGTCTTAAACCTTCCATGCAAAAACAAACAAACAAACTAAACCCCCCAAAAAACAGTGGCAACTTTGAGTGACAACTTGCTAAGACTTAAAAGAGGAGTAGCAAAATCTTTTCGAACACATCTGAAGCTGGTAGCCTGCCAATCTCTGAAGGGCTGACAGATGATCAGGGTGGATGAACAATGTCCAAGTTACATAAGGCTGCAGCAGAAAATCCAAATTAATTCTGTGTAGTAGCGTTTGTCATACTGGAGTTCAGGGGCTTCCTATGCCCATGCTAGAGCTTGTTTTGAGGGGAATGATCACAGGGGCTCTGCCACAGTACAGTTTCAGCAGGAATAGTTTTGGAGCAGACTGGAAAGATACTCTCTGCCCCACAATTCTGGTCTAGGGGAAGGTGTCCCTGTCAATGGCAGGGGCAATGGAAGTACGTGATATTTAAGGTCCCATCCGACCCAAGCCATTATGTTCCAAAACGAACTCATGTACGGAAGTGTGGTGGTGCAAATAGGCATGTGACTCATTGCTTAATTCAACTACAGGTACAATGAAATGAAAAGGCAAAAAATATGCTGCCAATTTGTAGACAGGTCTCTGAGATGAGAAATTACAGATGTGAGTTTGTTTATATACTCCAAAGAAAATTATTAAGAATCATAGTAAGGGAGAGAAGCCTCAACACACAAAACTATTTGAAATCTTTCTTCAACAAAGTCACCACCTCTGCAAATAAGGGATATGTGGCTCACATAGTACTCTGGTTTTCCAAAAATCTATTTCTAAGGTCCCCTTCCAAAGGCTTCTAAGGAAACTAAGTTGCAGAAGAGGGAACATTAGAAGAGGTATTAAAATATAGAAACCAAAAAACAGGAATGGTGAATTCTCATCATGAAGAGACATAAAGAATGAAGTGAAAAGGCTCGGTTTTGGTATGAAAAGTTCTTAACCACTTTTTCTCCATAGGATGGATATTTTAAGATTCTGTCTCTAGCAAACTGATTCGGAAACACTTCCAAACAACTGGAAGTGTATCTCCCGTGTGCTAGGAGTACTTTCACTTTTATCCTAATGCACAGTCACACGTTTCATGGAACTGCTTTGTTACATGGCATATAGTGCCTAATTAACACATCTATGCTGCTACCAAGATATTTCCCTTATAGATTTACAGCCTGCTTTGTTGTCCTGTTTGTTGACATATTTTTCCTCTGTATTCTTAGCTTTCCTGAATCACTTTTCTGTACTTCAAAATTAAAGTAATGTAGAAGTTATAATTCACTAGCTTTTTCTCTTCTTGCTTTTATATACAAATTCATTGATTCTGGTCACATAAATTGCTTAGAAGTACTGTAATTTCTGACATATCTCAAAAGCAAAGTTTTCAGGTCAAAATTTTCAGTTTTGACTTAAAGTATTTAGATCTATTGAAACCTTTTTCATCTTAAGAAGGAACTTTGCATTTCTTTTTGAACTTTTTATGCATTTGAATTTAGATTCATTTCTCTTTAAATTTTCCTCATTGCAACTTATATACCAAAACCATCAGTTTTATCCCCAGAGAGTCAAACAACCTTTTGTAATCCAGTCAGTCTAGCGTATTTAGTGATGCAAAGAAGCTGTTCACCCTGTGCATGATCTCTTAATTTTTTGTGCAATTTTTAAATGTTATGAAATTCTGCTAAACAAATCAGTGTTGTAAGCCATAAACTTTCAATCCTATACTTCAATCATTTCCTGAAGAGTTAGCAGTTTTGAAATTCCCTCCCTTACACTCACAGCATGCTTTGCTCTACTCACTTCGATGAGAATACATTACTGCCATATCAGCCACAAATTGAAAAATCTGTTTTCTCTTTCCCCTTTCCTTGTCCTTTCTTTAAAATTACTTTTCATCCTCTGTCTGCTACACCAGTCATTAAATGTGCCATCAAGCATAAGTGGTTATATATTGGCTTAAAAATAGAAAAGGTTCTTCTTTCCTGACTGGGACACAGCTGCCCATCATTCAGCCACATTACACATCACTGAAGATGAAGGAAGATTCTACCTGCTCTTCTGAAAACTGGAGATTTCTAGGGTGTTTTGGGGGTAGGGGAGATACGGACACAATGGAGAAATTGGAATTATGCTGCTAAATAATAAAATACCTATTTGAAATATTTTATCCTGATTTTACACACTTCTCATCAAAATATGACTATTTAAACAAAAAGCTGAATTAAAGTGGTATTCTCAAATTCAATGTGTGTTCTTTCCACAGTATTTTTACCTAATATTTGCAGAGCTAATATAGCAATTAAAAAAAAAAGAATTTTTAGATTTGAGTCCAGCTTTAAATAAAACATCAACCACACTCTTAAATGTGCCTTTAAGGGCATGTTTTTAGCAATAACAGGCAAAAGAATAACACAGCTTAATCTTCTGGATCTATAAAAGTTTACATGTTGGTAGTTATCTAAATTCTCTTGAGGTGAGAGAATCTGAGACCCTTACATGCTGTTTTCACAGTATATGACTGTGTTTTACAGAATTGAAAATATAAATTAAGACATTTTGCCTAGTTCTCTACAATATGTAAATATGTAATAGTTTCCAATATGTAAAGAGCTTACACTGCTAGCACAACATAAATCAATATTTAGACTTCATTCTGCTCATGTGCAAACAACATCCACAAGTAACCAACCCCATGTAGAGTCACCTCTTGAAGGACAAGAGCTGCTGTTCACAAGATCAGTTAATAAGTGTATGTCGTATTTATTCTGTTTTTCATTTTTGATTTAGAATATATCATCAGACTAGCTATTAAGCACATGTGATGATTTATGCTCCTTATTTTTAAATTTGGCAAGCCTTAGCAATCTAAGAATTACAGTAAAAAGACCTGATATTTCTTCTGTAAACTTTTCCTGACAGTTTAAGTTTCTCTACCATGTTAAATCCACAGATATTTTTTGTATATTTTGTTTTTTACACCTCAAAGTTTATTCCAGATACAAAACTAGTTACAGTAATCTGTCCAAAGACATAGGAATCCTTTACAATAAGGTTTTGGACAGTTCTTTTAACAGTGACTCTGGATAAATCTATTTGGTTCATATGTGCGAGGTGCAAATTGCTATTTTTCTGCTTAAGTAGACACATCACTCCACTGAAAACTATTTATAAATCGAATCCTGTTTAACTGGCTCTAGCTATTTCACTTCATTTAGTCTCCAAGTGTAGAAAAATTGCACCTAATTTTTTGGGGAAAGCTATAAAACACTCTACACTTTAAGGAAATGTTGCAATCCTATTATATTAAAAGGTCAAAATGATGCAAAAAGGCAAGCACTAACATTCATTTTTACAATGTGAGGAACAGTTATCATTGGAAAGACAATGCTTCTATACTTTCTTTTTTCAAGGAAATTATTAATTTTAGGTTATCACCTTTATGCTTGAGCTCATGAGTTTTCTCACTCAAGGGTTATAGTTTCTCAATAAATGTAATCACTATGTATTAGTTTTTAAAAATGTTTGTGTGTTGCATGAGAAGATAAACTTTGCTCTCAGCTACCATTTTATGCACATGAACATATCTGAGCAACCCTAACATTTCAATGAATATTCATTTCATGTATCCCTTACAACATCACCTGAAAAAGCATTTTAATATCTTTCAAATATTAGTCTTGTTCTGAAAGGATATTACATTATAATTTGCTTTGAGCAACTCTCAGAAATTTAGTGTGCCTTACATTTCTTATCAAACCTAGGTAATAGACTGGACAGTACTAAAATGACGTTGAGGTTGAAAGACTGCATTAGTTTGCCCACTTAAACCAGAGCTGATGTATGCAAGTGCTGCAATTTAAAATTAAATTATGATGTTTTCATGTGTAAAAAAATACTTAATATTGAATTAATTTGAAATTTTCAAGTTAATATATTAATACATACAGGTGGGATTGTTGAAGAAGGGTATTCTACAAGAGGGATATCTCCAAGTTAGGGTAGGGTTCCTTTTCTTCAGGACTTGCACTAAACTTGGTAATGACCATAACGCTAAAGCCTTTTGTAACTCGGAGAATTTGGAAACAAAAATTAAAACAATTTTCTAAAATGCAAAGTCAAAACTACATTTTGGCCTTTTGGAATTAGCTACGATCACCAGGAAATGAAGCTTTAAAAAAGTGTCTGTTCTTTTTTAAGTCAGAACCCCAGAATCTCTGTTTTAACTTTTCTGCCTTCAAAGCTGTCTTTCCAAATGAAGATCACCACCTTATGGTAGAAACTCAGATGCCACTAGCCCATAAATCATATCTCTTTTCCCTAAACTTTCTCCAGAACTATAAGGAGAAGAGAAAATTTTGACACCAAGGAGAGCTTATTTCAAAGAAATGCATGACTAGTGCTGTTGACATTTTCCATTTCTGAAGCTCATTCTTCCATGTTATTAATATCATCACAATATGATGTCATAACACCATTTCTCAGTGAGACACCCTTACTCCACAAAGACACTTTCTCATCTCCATTTCCCAGGTAACAGTTTCAAAAAAATCATTCAGCAAATCTGCTATATCTATAGGATTTGGGGGGAAAAAAAAATCCCTATAATACAGAATATCCTTGATGCCCTTCATGAATTTTTAATGCCTTAATATGAGGATTTCACTCCTCTCCATTCTCCATTGCAGTTGGGTGATAAAACGTAAATAAGGCAAATATGTTTATTCACCTCCTACAGGTTTGTAGGGGGCTTCTTTTCAGTCTCTATTTGTATTGTGTCCCGCACTTACCAAGGGCATGTACCTTTAGTGAAATTTAGTCTAGTCTGCTATCATCTAGGTACTGGTGATGATCTATCTGCTGGTACACACTGGGGCAGAATTTAGGGTCTGATCTGGTTCACAGCTTAACCTTTTCCTGAGGAAATCAAGGGGAGTAAACTCAGAGCACATGCCAGTATCCCATCCAGACACCAAGCACTTGTGACACTAAGTAAATACAGATACAACCAAGAAATCAAAATCAACAATAACACAGGTAATATATTTGTAATATACTTGGCAATAGAATCCATCTCCCCTCATTTTTTTAAAGGTCTGCAGGAAGCATGACAGATGACCACAACATATTCAAAGCTTAAGAAAATTCCAAATGCTGAACAGAAATTCAGCACTTATTAGCAACACAAGTCAAAAACTCACTGAATTTCCGGAATGAGCAAGAGGAATATTCAATCATATTAACAGTTGTAGGAATAAATTTGAAGTACTGTCACAAAACCTATCAAAGCAGGTTCACAATGTCAATTACATCTCTTGACCATACATTCTTTAGTGAGAATATAAAGACGCACACTTAAAAGAACCCCAGACTTGCAACCTAAGCCACCCAAATACCCTCTGAACAGGTGGGACGGACACTTGGGAGATTAAACAATCTACTAAATAAGGAATCTGTCATAAATAAGCCATTGAAAATAAACAGAGCACATCTGGGGAGCACCAGTAGGTTTCAAGTAGGACAGTTTGCACGTTTGGAAGCAGTCTGAACCTCAAACACTTGGTTTTCTCAAAAGCCTGCCCTTACAGTATTATTTAACCTTTTACTGCCTGGCTTTATTATTCTTAGTCTAGAAGATTAATGTATCTCAACTGGATAACTCAAAATCAGACCATTATCAGAAGCAGAATCTTTGTGGTAATTTATGGGAAGATGATATGCTTTTAGTTAATACATCATGGTTTTAGAAGTTTGGATAGCAAGCAAGAGGAACTAGAACTTTTCACTGATTAGAATAAATTTGATATAACTGGAGATTATATACTGACATGATTGCTTAGAATACTAATGCACTTTTAAAATATTGTATAACTTCTAGTGTAAAGATAAATTACATTTGCTTTAAGAATGTTATTTGATTACTACAGTTACCTTAGTTCAAAGACCTGACAAAGAAAGAAGCTGAGGCTAAGTACAGGAAATATCCAGAATAATCCAGTCTAAGAGTAGAATAAGCACATAATTCCAAAGAGGGAGAGAGACAAGAAAAGAATAAAAAGACAAGAAGAGAATAAAAATCACAGAGTAGCTCATTGCTATGCAATGATGAAAAGACTCGTGAAAAAAACTAGTAGAACTTGAAGCTCAGAAAACAACTATAGCTAAATAATTTTTTACTTATTTTAATTTTTCTTCAGAAAGATTTTTAAGGAAAGGGAATGGTTACAATTGTCACATGCACAAAAAGATTGCTACTAAAAGTGAACTTCCTGTCCGTGATGGAAAGAGTAACAAATAGTGGGCTTTAGTTCATTTGAAAAGTATCAGGAAAACTTTTCTATAATGAGGGTTGAGAGGAACTAGGACAGGTTACTTGGGTCATTCAGTCTTCATTAGTAAATAGCTCTTAAGGACATCCTAAAGGAATGGTGGTCAAAATCCACAGGAGAACAAGTTTTACTACAAGGCTACACATAACTAATACACTCTCACGTTCCACCGAAGGCCTCAACGCACGCTCATTCAGTCATAATCTCTAGCTCACATGAAATTTTCATTCTTGGCACAAATCTAGTAGATGCAACCATGACCATGCTCATGTCAATTCCTTAACCCAATGAACACAAACAAGTTATGCTCTAACCTTTCCTGCTCCCACTTACTTCATGCAACTTACTTTTAAAATTTCTCAAATTCTTCAGAGGTTTTTCTCCATTTGCCATAACTGGCTAAAGTACTTTGTCATTCTATGTCTTAACTTCGGAAAAATCCAAAGGTAACTTTGTCTCTGGGTATTAGCTTATAAAGACTCAGATAATGAACAGAAGGATTACTGCTCACTTCTATTATGACGGAATATAAAGCTGCTAAGGGCAATTATGAAAAAAGAGGTCCTTATATTTCTCTGTGGGCTCTCTGGAGGGTTGGAAATTAATCAGTAATATTTAAAAATGCACACAAAGACAATACAAACAATGTAACAAGGAATGGGATGGAAAAGGGAACAGAAGGGAAAAGTTTCTTATGCCAGTGTAGCACAAAAGCCACGAATACTAATTGTTTGAATAAGTTCTAAAAAAGAATGGAGTAAAACAACCCAGGTTCTGGGGATGTGGGGGGTTCTGCATCTTGGCAGAAAGAGTATTCACTGGCTAGGTTTAGCAGAGCATTGCACATTTTAAGAGGGTATAAACTGCGACTTATGCTAGGAAATCACTTGCCAACTGAACAGCTTGGGTAAGCTGTGTGACACAGACATTTTGACATGTCTGAAAAAGTAAAATCCAGCTCAGAAGTTGTGCACACATAGTCACAGTTGACATACCCTTGGCACAATAGGATAAGTTGTACACAGATGACTTCCAGTCATGAAGTTCGTTAAAATGATGCTTAGGTATTTTTCAGTTCCACAACAGTATGAATACAAAATATATACAATACAGACATTTACACATAGAATAAACACATTGCATCGAAGACAGAAACCTAACTGGTCATAGGCTGGCCTTTTTTGGGTGGGTTTTTTTTTCTTTTTTTTTTTTTAATAAATGACATTGTTATGCTACCTAAAATGTCTTCATAAATTAAACTTGTTGGCTACTAAGAGATCTTTAATATATAATATAAAACATCAACACACTGTGGCCAGAAAAAATCAAATATGAAATTAATATGATTTTAGAACTAGTAAAAACCTTAATGGTACTGAAACAACATAACAATGTATAATTAGTGCTTTTTCCAAATTTTTCAGTCAAACACAAGTTATTGAATTAAATATAAAATTCATTAGTGAAACAATGTCCTGTTACAGGCAGAAAATAAAACTAGCAGTCAAAAAAAAAAAAGGGCAACAGAAAAGAAACATTTATTCTTAAACCTCAGAAGTCTGCTCACAAATCTAGCACTTATTTGTTGTAAAGGCTTAGCAGACCTTTTGTTTTTAAGTAAGACTTGGCAGCTAAGGCCCGTTAGAATGTCTTTAACAATCCTCCAGGTGGTATGGTCTCTTCTGCTGTGGAGAAATATACTTCCAACACTTAAAAGTTCTTTATTATGATATTCAAAGCATATTCTATTATTGTTAACACAATAAATACAAAATAACATTACTGGAGACAAAGCCCAGTTTTATGCCAGTGTTGTGTCACACAAGCAAACAACTGCTCTTGTGAGTTGCTGCACATACAAGCTATTTCAAAGCTATACTCCATTAAGCAGCACAAGCCCCATTTGAGAGGCAAACATCATTGAATAAATTGAATTATAGAAATTACTTTGGAGTTTAGAAGATGCTGTAAAATCAATTGCTATTTCTCCCTAACAGTTTTATATTTCTTAGTTTGGAATTCAGCATCTTTAAAAAAATATCAAAAAGACCCAAGAAACAGTGAGCACTACTTATCTTTATTTTTAATATTTACTATTCAAAGATTTTACCCCTTCTAGTTACCACAAAACTAAGTTAACAACATTTCCTCTAATACACATGAATTTCTAGCTGAACATTTAACTATGACTTTAATATATGAATCTACATGAGACTTCAGTGAGAAGATAGCTCATTTCCAAACAGGGCTCACTTTTAAATTCTCCACCATACACTAACAGGTTCATCGTATGCAGTTTCCTTTGAAAAATGTGTTAAACCTTAAAGCTAAGAATGCCTATTTTCTAAGTGAAGGTATGTGAGAATTACAAAAATTATTTTATGCATCCTACAGAGCAATTCCTGACCACTATTAGAATTTTTTTATTCTGTATTTACCAATAAAAATTAACTTTTCCATAATAAAGGTGGTATGCTAAAAACATTAAAAAAAAGCATTTTATCAACCTTAATATAGTTTCATGGCAATGCAGCTATGCAAATGCAAAGACATTAAACCTGACAAGTGTCCATTTATTTTATTTTTCAGCATAACCTTTTTCAGGAACCTTTTAATCAAATTCATTGGGATTTGGATCAGTTTCCATTCTAAGCTTTGCTACAAAGTAGGCATTTGATTTCATTCTCCTAAGACAAAAAGGCAAATCCACACACAAAAAAAAAGCCAATGTTATTCTTGGATAAAAACAGTCTTCCCTGAAAAAGATATTATTATGAACATAATTTAATGACCTGTTTAACATGTTTCTGCTAAGCACTTCAGGTCATTTTAGGAAAAATTTTTTTTCTCTATATGTTTATTTCTTTATGTTTATTTCTCTAAGCATAAAATACAAAATTAGTTATATGAAATAGAATCCCGCCCACAATGATGAAATGGGGCAGATTTTCAATGGATTTCAGTAAAACTTATTGTAAAGATGTGCAAACAATTTATGTTTTCAATAAAATAAGAAATAATGAAGTCAAATTCCATTAATTTTCACACAGAAGAGCTTTATGTTCACGTATTTCCACACTAAATAAAACCAGCCCTTCATTAATCTAATGGATATTCTCTGCCTTATTTACAGATGCTGAACTTTATCAGGCTGCTGTTATTAACTTCTTGATGTATTGGTGGACAAATAAGGTGCAGATAACTCATAAATCCAGAGAGTTTAGTGAAAGCAATCCTCTAATTCAACCATAATTAATGTACATATATATCACCCTGTGAAAGAAGCATTACTCATAAATAAAACAAGTTTACTTGAAGTGTTCCCAGGAACACTAATCATGCTTTTATAATCCAGTCTAACTGTCAAAACTCCAAAAGCCTTTGTAACCCCCTCCCCGAGAAACCCCAGGAATTACAGTTATTTTACCTACTGCACTGTGACTTTTTTATGAGGTTTGTCATTATTAGAGGCTATATTTTTAAATGTGCATGAAGTCTGGGTATGAAATAATATGGACATAAGGAGCCATGATGCATTGCCAAAAAAAAAGACAGGAAAGCAATTTATATATGCACATTTCCCATATTTCATACACCTTATGCACATTAAAAAAAAAAGTCAGAAATTGCTGTGTTCTGCATCCTACACATTATTTAGTCCTGCACAGATCCACAGTAGTGACATACAAATATTTATTCTAGATGCTTTTTCTTTAGCTGTACCTGTAAAACATCTGCTATGTAAAAAAAATGATTTACTGCAATTACAGCAATGTGACTACTATGTAAAGCCTAAAGCAAAAAGTATTATGTTTTAAAGTATTCGTTTTACACTTCAAAACAATGCAATACTAATTGTCATATTGTACAGCAAGTAATACTGATTTGAATGCAATATCATATCACATTTTAAAAATTGATAACAATGCTGATGTATATTCTAGAAGAGGGACTCTGAATGCGACCTACATCTTCATATTTAGAAAGAAAAAGTGTATCTTCTTTTAAAAAGAAGCAAACACTGCTCAATATTATTTGATATGAAAACAAAAAAAAAAAAAAAACTCGAAATGGTAAAAATAATGCTTTTCAAAGTTTGTTTTCAAGGATAATTTCCAATTTCCACTAAAAACGCAAACACGGATTCTGAAAAATGAACATTAATTCAAAACCAATAAACTCTGACCTAAAGATTATAAACATGTAAGACACAGGAATCCCTGTAGTACTTGTGGACATTTTTGCCTGTTCATCTTTTCACTTACCTATAAAAAAATGAGGGTCATCTGAAAGATCTTTGAGATCAGATCTACAAAAAAGCTCTTACAAATCATGCATTCAATAAACCCCAGTGTGACACACAAGACATTATAAGGAATAATAAAAAAAAAATATTACATGATATCTACATAAATTTATTGGTAGGAAATTAGATAAACCAGTTGAAAGAGTATCATGAAAGTGGGATTTCTTTAGTTATCATGGAAAAATATGAGTCAAAAGTTCAGCAGAACAAAATACCTTAGGGCAAAACAGAAAAGGAAAAAGCAAGGACATTTCAGAGCAGATAAACAAGCATGTGCTCAGGAATCAAAACACCTCTCAAAAAAATCTCACCTGAAAAAAATGCCCACTATATTTGTCTAGAGCAAAAATATTTGTGGATATGTAAGGTTACTATTGACAGCCAAACTAATATTCAGTAATCAGTAATATGAAGTCTGACAGATAGTTCAAGGTAAAGGAAAAATTTGTGCCAGTTCACTGCAAATCAGTTCAAGTTTTGGATGTGAACTGAAGTGTGATATTTAAGAGACAGAAAGACACCATAAAATATCTTCTCTAGTATTTTCTCAGCTCACAGAAAAGCAAGGTGACCACTAGCCAGATACAGTCTAGTATTTGACTTCTGATTTACCTATACACTTATTGTTACCGCATAAATAGCACCTGACCTTTTAGCTGAATTTAACCCGTAATTGCTTCGGAGACAGAGCAAGACTCTGGGTCAACCTACAGTGAACAGCAAGGACCTACTGGCAAAGAACGTAGTACAAATGAAGAAATTCATAGGTTCTTATGGAAATCAAGTGATGCTAAAGGCCAAAGACTTCAGTAGGATTCCCCTCAAAAAGGTCACAAGGGCTTCTGAACTCAGGTGAACTCTCACTGCGATAATGCTAACATTACACAGCAACTGTATGCGCTCCAGCCTATGACTGCAGTGGTTGAAACTTTCCTGACAGCTACTCTTTCTTGGTATCAGTGATAGAATATGCAGTACTAGTAATCAACACAAACCAGTAACATACCTGCTTTGAACCTTTTTTCATTTCTGAAATGTGTATCTGAGGGTGAAAAGAGTGACTTGTGAACACTGGAACTTTCTGTAGGAATGTTTAATGAATTATATTACAGAAAAACATGGAAAAGTCATACTAAAAGAAAAACGTTACTTGGTGAGCTTCTTTCTACTTAGTCAAAAAAATCCCTTTCACAAAATTCTACTACAAAATCAGTGCCAAATGCCATAAACAGAAATTAATAATGCCTTGAAAGTGCATCCAAATCTTTGAATTACGCTTCTTGCACACACGTATTCTCTGATGACAATGTATAAAATGTCATCTGTCTTTTGCCACGGTGGGAAACAGTAGTTCCCTAACATTTATGATTTCATAAGTATGTTAAGAACAATTAGGGCTCTACCATGCTCACAGAGAAAGCAAAGGAAATATTTTGAGAAAGACAGTAGAAACCATAACAAACAAATCACTGCAATGAACAAGCAACACCTATTACCTACTCAGTAAAAATGTCAGAGTGGTCCTTTGCTGGTTGGTTAGGCAAACGGTAGTTGTAATTGATTGAACGCATGAGAATGCAGAAATGTCCAAGTGTCTGGGGTAAATTAAAAGGCAGAATTCTATGTGGGCTATTTATTTTGCAGCTGCTAAAGGAATAAAAGTCCTTTGCAAGTTCCAGCAGCAAACTACAGAGTGGAGAAGACAATCTAGGATACAAGAGAAATTCACCCATGAAAAAACAATGAGGTGAACTTTAGAACTACCTTATTACAAATAGTCTTCAGGAACAACTTAGTTATACCTTCAAAGGCGGACAACGGCAGTAGTAAGTGGTGTGAAATTGTCTGGTTATGAAAGTATAACACTACTTGTAATTGAATGATAATGCTGGGGGGGGGAGCCTAATAGTAAAATGAAAAATTAAATTAGATCGGATGGAGAAATGTATTTTATTTTCTCCTGTTGGAAATTAACATGATTTCTGCCATCTTAAAAACATAATTTTTACTCAACCTAATGTTTAAATTGGTATTTCTGAACTGCTCAGTTTTCAGAAACTCCCAACAAAGAAAAAAATACATAAACTCTTTGCTCCAGATTTGTGAATCTATACTATATCTTTACTGTTGGATTGCCCTGCCAGGCTCTGAGAATGTATATGCAATTCTTTTCTCTGCTTGAGGGACTGAACATACACCTTGAAGGAAATTGTGCTTAACCCTAAGCAATAGGATATTCTAAGTAATTGCTCTTAAACAATCTTGTTGATGTTACTGTAATCTGAATGTCATCATAATAATTATATTCATGTAATAGATTGGAGTAACTATTCAGAAAGGAAAAACAACACACTGTAGAAGACGTTTTAAAAAACCCATGTGTTTAATTAAACTCCACTTCTTGTGAAGTGTCCCAAATATCAAAGTTTGACTTTTTTTCTGGTTCAGTGCATACTTTCACAGGTCATAGCAATTGAAACAGCATGAATAGAGGAGACTTTCCCCCAGGGACCTTCCCCTCTGTCCTCTCTTCACCCCATTATTTTCCACCCCAGACGTACTTATATGACTGTTAGGGACCAGCAAATATTAGTGTTCTTTTTCATGATAATTATGCGCTCTCTGTGCATTTATAATTCAGTACTTGCTAAGGGGAAAAATAAGAACTGTTTGCAAGCACAACAAAGTAGAAAAGGCAAAATGATGACCTAGACAAAGAGGAAGGGCACTGGCTGGTAAAGGAAACTACTGCTCTATTCCTGGCTCTTTCACTATTTCATTTCAAAAATGCTATTTTTTATAAGGGTTTACACTTGGACCTACCACGTTAGCCCTATCGCTGAAGAGAAGATTAGAAGGCGGAGAAATTTAAGTGTGATTCTGCTGCACAGATTCTGCTGTGTTTCAATGCACACCTGTCATTTCACAGGAGGACTTAAAAGGGACAGGCAGAAGGCCAGAGTGCATGAAGCCATTTAACCATGACAAATATACACATTATTTTTGCTCAGGATTTTTTTTTCCCAGAATATTTTTTTATTAAATGGGCTACTAATTGACAAAATTCCATATATACACAAATATTTGAGGTCTGACAGATATAATAGAATGAATGTGTTTCTCCATAATATAGTTTGTATAGACTATCAGAATAAGTAGAATTAAATTCACAGATATTTTTAACTAGGTCAGAAAATCTAATCTATTTATAAGCTAATGCAATCCTACATGCTACAACCACAACCATACTGATGTACAGGTTTACAAATGAGGAGACTTATTTGTGGGTAGGTCAGATGCACCATTACTAGCCTTCTCAGCATAGCAATATTAAAACACCTGCTGCATGGAGAATGATGTAACCTAAAGTTCACCAGCAGCATTACATTGTGAGCAATTACAGACTGCTTTTGCTATTAATTTTAAATGGGCTACCACACTTTGCACAGATTTTTAATTGCACACATACCATGCCCCACAAAATTCCATGTGGGCCATAGGTCCTTGAAGCATTGCTACATCTGAATTGTTTCAGAACAACATGTTAGTTTATTAGGGGAATCAAGCTGTTCCAAGTCTCAAAAGAGCACAGGAAAATGCGTAACACTTAGCAGACTGCAGTAGGACACCTACTGAGAAAGCTAACAATTGAACATTCTTTTTGACAGAGGAAAAAAACCATAAAACCACCTAATCCTTAATGTTCTGCATATGCTAAACTATCCCCAAAAGCTCATATGCACTAGCATAAGTATAGCTGCAAATGCTAAAATGGTATCTAAAAAAAAAAAAACAAGCCTTCTTTGGTATTTTACATTTTCAAATATGCATGCAGTTTACACAGAGATAATTTTCTTTGGATATTTTTTCTGTATCTTTTTTTTCCTGAAGACAGTGACTCAATTACAACAAACTAATCTGATGGTGGAGTACAGTATGCTTGAATATACAGTGTGCACATTAAACTGAAAAATAGCTTAATGACACAATCAAAATTTATGAGGTAGATAACTTTTAAGGATATTCCTGTTAGATAGTAATTCCAGAAATAAATATGCATATCAATTATACCTTTAATATGTTAAAGGTATATTAATCATGTTACTGCATTAATACTGAATAAATCCTAGTATTTACCGTTGCATACTCAGTTCTTACAACCTTTTAAAAAATTCTCATGAATAAATGCAAAGTCTTATTTTAAAGTGTTGCCATCCTGAGTATTGTTTTCCTCTTAATCACCTTTAACAGTTGCTAGTACAAAGAAATGATTTCAATATCTTCCATATGTGAACACTCTGGTGTGTTACCACAAATGTTCAGCTTTCAGGGATTGATTTCAGGTCTGAAAGTCTGGAAGGACCATATATGCAAGAATTATTACTTTTCAAAGGTGTCAGTTCCTCAATGAACACAGTCAAAAACAGGCTTTTTTAAAGACTGCAAGAAAGACACTTAACTGCCAGAAACATAATATGACAACTACAGCGACAACATAGACTAGAAAATGCCATCAGTCATTGAAGGCCTGGTTGAATGATAAATTAGCTTTAAAAAGATAATTAAAACAGGCTTTGCCAAAATGAATGTCTTGTCTAACCCTTGGGACTATGCTTTTTTATTATGGCTTATTCACAAGTAGTGTATCTTTTTGATGTTACTCCTTTCAAGTACAAAGAAATCAAAAAACTTGGCAATGGTATAAAAAATGTACATGCATTCTGTAAGACAAACACAATGGGAAGTATAATCTTTTGATAAAGGCAATGCTCAGGGCAGCCAGAATAAGACAATAGCACATGCAAAATTCCCCTGTGTTCTACAAACAAATATTCTGCATCTGTAGTGCTCAGCCCTGTGAGACATTACCATTGGCAGAAACATTAAAAGCTCTTGCTTAAATGCCAGCTCTGTGTTGAGCCTTGCTGGTGGAGAATGAGTGATTCTGGAGGAATAGAGGGGGATTTGCAGTTGCAGTGCAAATCTCACCCACCGCAGCAACTGCACCAACTTCTCACTCTTGACTCCTCTTTACAGGGAGCTGTTGGAACAGACACCTGAGGAGGGCTGAGCTGGTCTAGCTGAAGCTGAGCCAAACATCCTCCTTAATGCACACATGCTATACAGCAAACCAAGAGCAATTGTGCAAGGACAGTTCAGTTTAAGAAGTTAACACAGGCTCCACAGCAAAGCAGAAAAAATTCCTCTACTTTGAAGGGGAATTTTGACAATTCAGCAGACTGTGAAACAAATATCTGTTAATGACTAATATCTATGATTTTAGCATTTCAGTATATAGAAATATCTAAAAATAATCTTACATGGAAGACCAGCTGCATCCTACTTTCAGTCTTAGCAACCACTTAGTCTTGTTTCACTTTTGGCTCCAATGAGAAAAAAACTCTAAGACCTCTTCTCTCAAAAAACAGAAACATGCTTTGGAAAGAACTAAAAACCCATGCCAGTTTAGAAAGGGGGAAGCCCCTGTCACTACATCTGCACTGCAGATGTATTTTTGGTTTGTTTTCTTTTCCTTCCCCTGGTATAAGTCAGCATAAACAGGATTTGTCATACGGATTCTGTATCAGTGGTTTTCATCGCAATCACTAAACATGTCTTTTCTTAGCTACATCTGAAGGAGAAAGAGATCATAAACAAATTATGCGTTTTGGAAGAGCATAATAAGTGATTTTGGTAGAAATTATGAAAATAATATGTGAAAACTATTCTAGAAATTATCATCTTTTACAGTAATGCCTACAATGTCATTTGGAGGAAAAAAAAAAGGGTAAATACATGTATACTACATAATACATATGCGTGTGTATCTTAAGATGATATTGAATGTTAAGGTGTGGATAACAAGGTAATTATTTCTAGTATGTTTGAAAGGAATAATTTTCACTGAGTGACAGCAAGACAAAAATGTATGGTGGACATATGTTTGTCATTAGAAATTTTTCTCTAACCTTATTCAGCTATGGACAACCTCAACTGCTACCAAATCAAGTTTGTATATTAATTTCCACTACATCAGAAATTTACTATTTTCTGTTAGCCCAGGTTGGTAACAGGTAGCCTTGGGGATTCTCAGCTCTGAGATATCTTCAGTGTGTGATGCCTTTGGTCTAATGGAAGTGGTTTGTATTCTACTAGTGGTGTGCACCTTGCAATTAAGAAAGATCACAGAAATACCCATCAGTCGTTCTACTCTGAAAAGCCGTAGAATAATTATCTTTTATTAAAAACTACAGTAACAATATAGATGTAAAAGAAAACTGTGTAGGATAAAGATATGACTGTTAGTTCCTCTTTGAAATAAGTTCAGAATAGACTAGTACTATTATATAAATTATATCATGCCTTGTTATATTTCGCCTCTATTTAGGTATTTTCAGCAGATACTTTCCCCAGCTGTAAAAGTTATACATGTCTAGTACAAATGAATGGCTGTAACAATAGTATTTTGTGAAATGACTAGAAACTGTTGGTTGTTTTAAAGGTGAGATGGAAGTTTGCTGTTCCTAATCACCCACCAACATATTTGAAAAACACATTCCAAATGCATAAGTAGATCTGTCAGTCTCACATTGTTAATGGGGAATCACACTAAGTTAAAGGCTTATCAATATTAATAGCAAACAGTAAACTTGGATTTTCTAAGAACAATGCCCTCAATTCATATCAGTGATAGGGACAGTACTGAGAAATCCACTCAACCTCCTATTTTCTTACTTAACCTTCTATTTTTAGTTACTTTCAATTACAGCCTCTACTAGTTTCAGGCTGATGATTCCTAACTTTGCAAAGCCTATCTCATAAGTAGAAGTGTCTAGTTTGGACAATAGAAGCTTAATTGAATTTATTAACATTTTCAGGCTTTCAGTAGAGATTGAAGATTCAGTAGAGATAAGTCTGAGTACTTGGCATCACCCTAGATATTTCTTTTATATTAATTCCTCCTAACATCTTGAAATCTGCTAATTCTTATATCTACTCCTCTGCCTGCATCTATCACCTTAATTTAATCCTTGTTAAAATCTTTAAAGTTCTTTTTAAAACTAGATAAATTCTGTTAAAGTGAAAATACAGTTATAAAGAAAATGAAAAGATCTTGAGTTGCAAGCTCGACAAATGCACACACACACAAAAAAAGGATAAATTAATGTTAAAAAAAAAACCAAAAAAACCAAACCAAACAAAATCCCTACCTTTGGTGTGCACGTTTGTAATCACAAAAGTATTCTGCTGGAACACATCAAATCTCAAAAATAATGCAGAAACTAGGAGGTGACAATCTGAATGCAACTAGGTATTCCGGAATTTTCTCCCAGATTTAACTGCAATTGACCAAAGGACTGCCTATGACTGACAGCTAAAAGGAAGTTTTTTTCTACAGTGTAATGAAGTGAAGCAATATGAATGTCAAAACCAGCCTGCTTTGACATCAACACTATTAATATTATTGGATACTTTTAAAAGAAAGCATTTAATAAATACTGCCCCTCTCCAACAAGAAGTGACATTCAGTGATGCACTGTAAAAAAAAAAGAAAAAAAAAAAAAGCTCAGCTTAAAAATGTCATTAAAATTCTTCACAAATCATAAAAGGAGAAGTTTCACATATGCCTGAAAGAAACATTCGACTTAACACTGTTTGCAGTCACATGACCTGGCATACTAAAGACATATTAAGTTTAAAAAGAAATTATGACATAAGTTTATACAAACTGACAATGACCTTACTTAACCATAGTAACAAACATACCCACGTTTGCTGCATCAACAGTTTGTGGTGTCTCTGCTGACAGTTTCTGAAGGGCCTGTTCACCATCTGTCTTCTCTGGTGAGCTGTTGTGCTGTGGGTCTTCAACTTCAGCAACAAATGAAATTACACCTAAAACAAATAGATAGCAGGTGTTACATTAGCCAGGGCATTAGCTTCATAAAACAGATTGCCAGACATGTATGAGTATTTCCTCACTTCAAAACTAATAAAAAATGAAATAAAACTTTCACTCCAGGTGTCAGCTGTACAAATATAATTTATGGTAATAAAAAAATACATCTTGAGTCCAAGGAAATGAACCATTTTTTCTCCTAGAAGGGTTGTGTAACTACAATAAAAAAATATAACCATTATGGTATTATTACAGCTCATGGGAATGAAGTCCAAGGAAAATGTTCAAGGTATATAAATATTAATGTCAGAGGACATGCTTGATGGCACTAATAGCTACTGGATTTTAGGATTACTAATTAATCTGATTTTATGTCTCAATATATAATCCTATAATCTTGATCTATTGCAGCACAGTATTAGAGAGAAGCAAAGTGCAAGAGAAAGACCTCATTAATTTTAAACACTATCCTACCTACTATTATACTTGAAAGATGTCAACAATTATATGAAAAATTTTGTTATGCTGCTTTTTAAATTTAAGCAATTTTTCCTTATAGTTCTTGCTTCCAGTGACAGTTTCAAAATACTGCACTGTACGTATATGCATGCGAGAGAAAGGAACAGGACATGAGTGTTCACAGCTTTAAAATTTTTAGTTCATCAGTTAGTAGAAGGATGGTAAAACAAACATAACTTTTTTGGCTCTGCACAAAGTATGCTCTCAAAAGCACCAAAATAATTGGCTGAAGAACTCTGAATAATTAATTCCTATGTGCAGCAAATCTTGGAACACTTGAAAAGTTCCATATCTGTAAATTACTAATCCTCAAGAATATTTCAAGAGCTAGTGGAAGAAATATGGTAACTAAAATACTACTTGAATTGCAAAACCACTTTGCTGATAATCCAACAGTCACATCATCAAGAAATCAGTGAAGAATTGCACTATAATTGCTGACACTCAATTTTCCTTCTTTGTGGAAAACAGATCTCAGACAAACAGAATTGATAAAAATGAGGTTAAAATCTTGATCAATAAAGGTAACCGGACTGATGTAATGTATTCAGATCTCCACAAGGAGCTCAATTAAATCTGTCATAGTTCAATAAAAAATAATGAGATTACTACAGATGGCATACATTTTTAAACTCAGTTTATCATCTGCTTAATCTTATAATATCTGTAACTTGTCTTTCATAAATAATAAAAAAAAAGTATTAATATTATTAATATAGGAAATCTTCCTAAATAGACTGCTGTCATGGTTGAGGAGTGAATGGTACAATCCAATGACCACTACTGGAGATTAAGATAGCTGATGACACATAAATATATTTATTCAAATTATGAACTACAAAAAATTCCAATGAAAAGGTGCTTAGCAGGATGGGAACAAGAGTTTTATACAATGATGAGTAACAAAGAGTCCCTAGCACCCCATGAGGCAATTAAAAATATATTGGATAGGTGCAAAACCACTGCATCAAAAATGACAGATTTAAAATAATAAAACAAGCATGTTTACATTTCTTCATAAGGTTCTGCTGAACTGGCTCCTATGTTATGAAAGGGCTTTGACACACGAAGTCTTAGGTTTTCTGCTGTGTAGGCACTGCCATCCTAGAGAACTCACTGTTGCTTACACAGTTGTCAGTAATGCCAGCAGCATCTTATGTTACCTTGTTGATACTGAAAAGCAACTGATAAATGATAATTTGTTCATGCACAACAGTCTCCAGTGTTCGGGGATCTTTTTCTTACATCGAGTTGCTCAGTTCTAACTTGTGTGCCATACATTATATATATCATAACTTGTCAAAATATCATGGCTGACAACATCACAAAGATAAAATTCCCACTGATCCAATTGCCCACAGGATTATGCCACCATTAAGTACGTCAGAAAACACCACTCCTCAGCTGTCCTTTAGCATATACATAAAGCATAAAAAACATTAAACTTGCCAAAGGAACTATGCAGGTATTCCTAGGATTACACTGAAAATTAATAATTAAAAATTACGTAACTGTGCAGGTTTTCTTTTTGCTGATACAACATTGCTTCAAATGTTTCTTGGTCAAAACCAATTCTGAAGCTTTACTGTCCGCTCTTTAAACATTTTATACAACTTCAGTCCACATATTAATACTGAAGCCTTGTTTTATATTGTTTCAGAGAAAATGCAACCCTTTAAAAGAAAGCAGGCTGTTCTATTTCCCAATAAAATTTTAAATGCAACACCACATGCTAGACTGACTCATTGGCTATACATTACAATACCCCAACCCCAAATTCAATTAAAAAAGCATGAATTATTCAACTTTTTCTTTTCTGTATAATTTTAATGGACTGTTTGAAAGATCTGTATTGTACATGATTATTTTCTGGTGCAGAGAGATGATAAATGCCAAAAATATCACAATATTTTCACTGAAAACAAGAACAGAAGGCTATGCAACCATGGAATTCATCACAGAATATGAAAAGATATAGAACCGTTGAGCTTGTGGTTTAAATATACCAATATGACCTTAATAAGCACAGGTCTTGGGAGTAGGAGGAGGGTTTCTATGTTTACCTCTTTTTTCCTGACCAATGAAATAGATGCATAGCTGCTGCCTCAGAAAAGGTCTACCAAAGAGATAAGATAAATTAAAAAGATGACTGCAATTCACGTAAGCTATAGCTTTAGCCAATTTTTCATCTGGCAAGTTTTCTACTGACAAAAAATATATTTACTTTATAATCTCTATTTTGAATGGGAAAACCTCTACAATGATAAATGTAAATTCTAAAGTTTCTGCATATCCTAATGCTTGTTGCTATTCTGGAACTAAATGAATTGTTCCCTGCTTCAATGAAAAGGAAGCAGAATAATCTCTAAAACTCATACATAGGAGAAATGAGCAAGCGGCAAATCCTGCTGTCAACTACTATTCATATATGGGTTTGTAGCATTTAATAAGAGGTGAATTTTTTTTATTTATAATTCTTACAGTCTGCTCTTAGTATCATAATGAAATCGTAATATGAAAGCATGCAGAAGTATGCAACTGCACTAGGATGCGCTAGATGGAAAGGGTATCCTGTGGATCATCTCGCCAGGCAGTGCCATGTATGAATAGAGAAGCCCTCCTTCAGTGAACTCCAGTGACCCAGCAGAGGAGGTATGCCAGAGCCGCTCATGAAAATCAAGAAACCAGAAGATCCTTCTAGCTTTGGCTTTATTACAGATGAATTAGATTCAATCTGTTAGGGTGCTGCAGTTGAAAAGTGCTTACAGCAAAGGTATGGACAGGTCCTGGAAATATAGCAATGGCTACAAGAAGCTAGGTATTCCTCCCACATATGATTTTATGATTCCATTGAAATTATAGCAATCAGTAGAATTTGCAGAATTACATCAAAGAAAGAAATGGAACTTTTCGCTGGTTTTTTTGTGTTGCTTTTTTTTTTCAATCAGATTTCACAAAACTGTTGGACAGAAAAAGCTGTTAAACAAACAAGTTTAATCAACTCATCTGCAGGCTCGAATGTATTGGAATGATCTTCACCATCTCAATAAAACTGGCCTACAGCTACAGTCTGACAGGCCATGGCATGTAATATACTGCCTTTTTAACTCAATGTAAGGAAAACCTCCAAGTAGGACAAAAACCTGCTGCTTACTTAGTACAGAAACAGTTAAAAATGTAAATGAAAGATGATATATAAAATTAGAAAGCTTATTTCCAAAACCTAGACATCTTTTATGGATAAAAGAACACTGACTATAATAATTATGTATTTTTTTGCACAAAAAATGTTCAAGCATTAAGAGCTTTTTTCTGTTCTAGAAAAATTCTGGTCTATTCTATGGAAAGCAGAAGTGAGTTTGATAAAAGATGAAGTAATAAGTAGAAGATGCTTTATCAAACCTAAGGGAAACTGCTCTATTATTCAGAAAATAGATTGCTAAGGAACTTTATCTAGTGCCATAATCTTGTGTGAGATGTTTATTAACTATTATTTCTGTGTTAAAGCTGTCATAAGCTTCAAACCAGCTGAAGCATATAATATTAGCCCTCTATTGGAATGCTTCCAAATAGACTTTTGAAAAGAACTGGACCCATTTTCAGCTTAGGAATCATAAAATAGCAAGAAGGAAAGCAAAAAAAAAATACAATTTTGCAGCTATGTAATTTTGCAACAAAAAGAACTTTGAATGTAAAGAAAAAATGCAGATCATTTGCTCAGTACAGCAATTTATATAGTGAAAGTACTTTTACAAGTTTATTTTAATATGACAAGAATAGTACTAAAACACCAAGGCTACAAAGTTTTGTACTTACAAGTTAAGGAGTTCTAAATTCGAAATCATCCAGTAGCACTATGGCAGAGATGTCCAATAGGTACCCAAATAGTTGTTCTTTTTTCCCCACAGGATAAGATTTATTCACTCTGTGGATAGCTTTTGAACACTGCTTTCTGTTTTCAATTAGTCAACATCGTGTCCCCATGGGTTATTTACTTCCTTCTGACCAAATTCACCAAAATGAATAAAGAGTATCTTTCTTTTCGGGAGTTTAAATTATACCTCATCTCTAGTATCTTGACCTAGAAAGTACTACGAGTCCTGAGTTCTAATTAATTCTTACTTGAATCACCTACATCTAATCCGTGATCGTCAAACTTTAGGCTGGCTGCTGAAAAATCCTGAAAGTGCAAAAAATGCTTATGTATCTCAGCTTTGACATTAAAGTTTCCCAGAAGCTGAAAATTCTTCTTCGGGGTACACATATTACTTCCCAGCTTTGCACAGTATGAAGCAGACTTTAAGCCGCAAAGTGAGCAGTTCCTTAGCTAGGACACCTTATAGTTAGGTTTGTATCAGCTAACACCAGACAGCGAAATCAGCTGTCCTTCAAACTGTGACAGTGGCTTTTCTTTTCTCCACCCCTCTTTCTAGTACAGCAACTGAATGATTAGAGAACATGCACAGATCTCTATGATACAACCAGAACTGTCCCCACTGCTGAGGAAGAAGGAACATGATTTCCTAAGGTAGTGATTAAAGCAAGCACTGGGCTGAGAAGTGGATGGTAGATAACTGGACCGTCTCTTTTCAAACGATAACTTCAAATGACAAATGAAGTTATTTTAAAGCACAAAATAAATGAACTGTTTTCTGGGAAAAGAAAAAAGCTCATACATGGTTTCCCAGCTTTTCAACCAATAACTTTTCTGTCAGGTTAGAGAGACTGTTCTCTCTTTTTCTCACTCAGTGAAGACGTAATAATTCTAAACATAATGGAAACCATTATAATGGAAGTTAGAGGAATGACAGACCATAGGAGATGTCAATCTGAGCATGCCAACTCCATCCCTTTGAAGGCATGGCTTTATTACCACCTGGCATTAATTTGCTGTATGATAGATCCCTTGGAACCTCTTCTACTGAAACTTTCAGCATATATAAAAGAACGGGGGGTTTTCTAAACCAGAAGAAAAGAATATTCCTAAATCTTTAAAGCCTGAATCAAAAAAGGCCTCAGTTAAATTACAGTAGATCTTCGGTATTTCCTGTTGGTTCTTGATGGTCACAAGTTTCATTGAAAGCTGACTCTTCTTATTCATAGAATGTGATTTTTTTCGCAGGGATACAAGTCTAGCGAGAAGGCATTGAAGTTTTCCTGGTGTACTAGGCTAAGCTTGCCTTGTGGCTAACAGGTTGAACTTCAAGGCAAGGGGAAGAATCAAATTCTGCCTTTAAATCTTTGATTCTAGAAGCATTAAGGTAACTACAGCTTTTCAACAGGGTTTGGAAAATTACATTTAAAGCCAAGAACTTGGTGATAATACAAAATCATTTTTTAATCAAATTTCATGGAACTAATTAAATGCATAAAGTTGCACATATGCCAGCATTTTTGGAAGACCTGACCACATATTTAGCAGTAACAGACATTTACAAATGAAACAACGAGCCGCATTAAAAGCTAGTTTTACCAGTAATTATAGACTTATTCTAGAAGAAAGCACATGTTGAATAGAAATGCAATCAGTAAATGTAAACAGGTTTAATCTGCTAATTTACAAAGATATTTTATTTATTTGGGTTCCATATTGTACCTTGGAAGACTCCTCGTTTCCACGGAGACACATTCAAAGTATAAGCAACTTTGTCACCTGGTTGTACCGTAATAACAGATGCACCACTCACTATTGACAGATCTGAAAATACCTGGAGAAGAAAATTCACAAAGAGGAAAAATCAGCAAAAGCAAGTTACATTTGCAAGAATACTATAGACACAATACCCATTCTACTTGTTTTGAAATGTAGAATATGAAGTATCCTACAGTGAAGTCGTAACCTATACTATGTATTCTTTTCATGTGTGTAAAAGAGTAGTGCTGGCATATACAGATCATATCAAGCACAGATTTTGAAATCCTTGCTCCATGTAAGTAATATCTTACATAGACCATGGAGCTACTTACATATGCCTAGATTTGCACAGACAGGCTCTTAGTATTTTACATACATTTTCTTTAGAAGTGCAACAAAGAGGCTTAATGGTAATGATCTACCTAAGCAGAGCAAAGCAAAATCTGAAGTGTCATTTTAACATCAATTGCTATACCTCAAATTATAATAAACCATATTTTTTTATATATTTTTTAAATGACATGTATGCAATGGCATACATAGTAACAATGTGAACAATGAAAAGACTGATACAATTTTCATATGTTGAATTTTAGATTTTGTAAACTGTAAAGCTGATTGTAGGAATACAGGCTGAGAGTATTTTTGAATTGCATCTTGATTCTTCGTCACTTGTATAAGTTTGCCACAGACAGACTCTATGATCAGCTGCTCAGGTAAGAGACATCAAATTTTGAGGCAGTATCAACCAAACCTAATGATTATCTGCTTGAGTCACTGGTTGTGCAGAAAGCCAAAAGGCAGAATGCATGAACGGTTCTGCTCACACCCTCTCTTCTGTTACCTCTGCCACCGCATGAAGAAAACAGCTGCTGAGTGACAGCATTTTAAACTGACACTGCAGTTTCTGCAGAGGATGTCTGGCAACAGGTGACAATTTTCCACTGAGGCATGGAGTCCTTTTAAAAAATCTTTTCAGGATATCACGTAATATTGTAGCCTGTGGTAATTTCTTATTACCTTGAATAACAAAATTGTATCTGTGCTGTTTAGGGATATTTTGAAGTGAAATCACGAGTCAAATCAGAAAGGCTTCCTAATGATTTAGTTTTTCAGCTCATCTATTCATCTATTTTCCATCTCTTTTGCAATAGTAAAAGCATTAGGTGCATGGACCATTTTCCTTCTCCCTAAAGTTACCTCTATGTTTTAAGTAAATAAGTTCTGCTCATATTTTCCGTAGTAAAAAAAAAAAAAAAAAATAAAATCTAATATTATCTTGTCTTCAATTACAGCCAACCATTGCCTATAACGTTTGTCCTGCCTTGGGTATTTCTGTTAATATAATCATTTGTTCAAGTGCTAGTACAACCTGGAACTCCTATTCCAAGTAAAGGAATAAAAACCTGTAAGGCAACAATCTTCCTCTTCCCCTATAAATCCGTATTTCAAGCTGAATATTAGAAGTCCAACAACTGAAAATAATAGGAAAATAGACTAATTGTCAAAGAAAAAAAATACAAAAAACAAAACAAAACAAACAAACAAACAAAACCACCACAGAAAACTCCCAAAAATCAAACAGCAACAACAACAAAAGGAACAGGCCAATAAGAGAATGCTGGAAAGTCTCTTTGAAGGAAAAAAAATAATAATTGGGGAAAAAAATCTTTAACTATTAACAACAAAGAGGAAAGGAGTGGCTGTTACACACTAAAGATGGGCAAGTTTCACTTTATATAAGATCAACAATAAATTACGCATGACCCTACATTTATGGACTACTCTATTCCAGTTTACAATAATGTTAGTAAAGTCTACAAAAGCAAAGGCTATGTACCTAAAAATAAGGATAGGATAACAGAACTGACAGCAAATTCTTAGGAATTGAAACAAGATCAATTGAAACAAGATTTTAAGAAAAAAGTAGCATAGAAGCAGAAGTAGGGTAAGTGTGATTAGTTTGAACAAAATGCAGGAAAGTAGGGTAATACAGTTTCTGTCAAAGGCTGGATATATCAGACTAATTTCTACCAAAAATGTCAAAGTGAAAGGAGCATGACATTCAGTCATTCAAGAGAAGTTTTGGATACCTTTCCAAAGAGAGTATTGAATTAACAGAAGCTAAATTATTTTAAAATTGTTAACTTTAAGAAAGTTATTGTATAACCAAACAGGAAAAATCTGACTGTAAGCAAGGAAGTCATGTTACATACATACATACACAGACACTGCTTCAGTATCTGAGTGTTCTTTTTCCCCCCTTGTGTCTAAAATTTGGTCTTTCTGACAATGCTTTGGTTTAACAATGTTTCTACTAGTTCAGTTATAATCACACTGCTCTGTAAATACACATGCTTCTAATTTGCTACACAGCCCAATCCCAGAATTTTGAAATTCTAAATAGCCTTTTTCATGTCAGTTCGCCTTCTGACACATTTTCCAAACTCTTCCTAAAGCTATAATTGTCCTCACCCACAAGCACATCCTGCATACTGCTTCACGGCTGCATGCCAAGATGAAATCTGAGTGCACATTGCTATTTCATGTAGTTGTCCCTTCAAGGGCAAAAAGACAACTGTGGTATGCTTCAAAATGCCCCAAGTGTAAATGATCAGAGAACTGGGAGTGCAAGGTAAATTACTGTGCACACTCCTCACAGTTTTCCTTAGTTCTTTAAGTTGCTAGGAAGATTTTAAGAAGATTGTTCAAAGTTAGGCAAGCCAAAGAGTTGGAATTCTGTTTTCACAATACACAAAATAAGAAATTAAAATACAAAAATGAGTACATCCAAAACTGAAAACTTCCCACTGAATTCAGAAATAAAACATCTATCAGCAGTACTGTATTTAACATTTTTATTATACACATAGTTTCACAGATACTATTTATGCTGTAAAGCAAGTAGTTCTAAGAAAAAAGAGATTATGAAACCTGGATATGAAACACAACTGAGTACTGAAGGCTTCCCTTATGAGCTCGAGTTTCAGCTGAAAACCTTAAATCTGAATGTCTATTTTTGTTTTCATTTAAGCATTAATATAACTCAATGCTGAATCAACTAATCTACATTACTATCTAAGCATTTGTGCAAAGAACAGAACTCATAGTTCTGTTCATGATTTTGCAAAATTCACAAATCCAAATATGAACAAACCCTCATGACTGCACACCCGTTGCTTCTGTATCATTCTTCCTATTGACTTTCCCTGACTGAAAATCCTGACACTCCAGCTTATAATACACAGCCAAAGGCTTGTACCATCATTGTCACTATGTCCTCACCCTTCTGTTGCTTAATTAATATATATTGAATTGTGTTTCACAATGAGACAGATCTTAATAAATATGCATCTTTAAGAAATTAAGCCAAAATAGCAAAAATATCAATTTTCCCTATTTTCTAGCTCCAGTGAGCTATACTTAAGCTTGAAAGGAAACAACTTTAATAAACAGATTTTTACTCTATTGTGTTCTGCTGCTAGACTCCAGTATAAATAAAAACTAATGGACTGACTAAAGTCTCAGTTTCTGGAGTGAAAATAGAAATAGGCTTAAGATCACTGTAAGAACTTCTGGGTATCAGAAATACCATTGCTTTTGTTAGACGAGAAGATTCTGAATATTAGAGTAGGGTTCTAAAGTGTGTCAAAGAAATAGTAATTTCATTATTCCTCTGGCCATTATAAATTCATATTAAAAATTATATGTAACTGCTCCTGCATCAGTCTGCTATCACCTTTCCCACTGCAGTCATGAAACCCACTAGGTATTTTCCATGCTGCTCACTATTCCGACCTCTAGGGATACTCAAGATGCAATCATTAACGAATAGCTTCTACTTATTTATCTTTAGAAGCAACCCTATTTGTCTTTACTATTTAAGTTATTCACATCTTTAGGAGCCTCAGTGTCAAAACTGTGGTCACTCTGGTCACAACAATATTACCTCCTATAGTATAGGAGATAATACACAATATCACCTCCAACATCATGATAAGGTCTATGGTTGTAACAAACCACTCACTAGTTACCTTTTATGTATTCCTTACACTGATCTTTGCCTGGCTGTATTGGCCATGTCATTTAATCAACTGTGTTACTGACACTAATTAAATGATCAGCCTGAAATGCAAATAGATACTAAACATGCATGCCCACAAATGCACATGCACACAAGTCAATTTATATCAATATCAGAATTCAGACCAAAAATCCTATTTAATGAGCAGTGTTCAAAGACATTTGAGGTTCCAATATGGCATAAAGTTGTTCAATGTCTATCTGCTTATCAACAGATATATTACACATATATATTAATACACTCAGAAAGTGAAAAAGATGGAGAATGTAAAAGTACAGATAGGAAAAAGTCCAGAAATTTCAGCTGTTTATAAGAATAAATTCTTGCAAAGATTTTGTAAGTGTAGAAGAAAGCTTGAAGAAATGAATCTTTAAGTCAATTTCCTTTGAAATATTAGAGATAACTATTTTTTATTAGAATGCATTTTTATAAGGATTGTCTGTGAGAACAGGACACAATTTTAGTCTCTAGAATCTTACAATCTTATAATGCAGAGCCATGTTCCCCAAAGTGCCTGAATGTGTCTAACAAAATCTTCCATGAGTCATTATTGTTAGGCAAATAAATTTTGAAGTACAGAATAAGGCTTAAATGGGGGTTCTTAAATCAACAACAACAATAAAAGTCTTCAAATTTACAAGCTATCCAAAGGAGTCAAGACACGGAATTGCTTCTACCAGTTAGTGGGAGACGCAGTCCATTAGCATTCCTCTTAATTTGCAAGAAGAGAGTGATGAACAATTACAGATAGATCAACTGAAATTTAGGGAAAGAAGTCTTGAATTGTTTGCAATTTAGGAATGATCAAAGCAAACCTGAGAGACAAAAACCTTGCCTCAAAGATATTCCGATAGATATGAGCAGGCCAAGACAAAAATTGTGAAACTGTAGCATTTAGTGATGGTTCTACACTAGAAAAGGGTAAGAACTCATATGTTATTGATGCATACAGAGTAAATTATCTGGCAATGTTCTGGGGACAGATGCTCTCATGACAACCATGGCACAGGACAAAGGAAATCTTGTGTTCTATACCCATCCAATACCAAAAAATTAAGCTTCTTTTAGGATGGATTGTATGAAGGCTGTTACATCCTTGCACTATCACGCAGAAAATAAGAACTGTAGAATACCACAATGAAACCAAACGTAAATTATTAAAGTTATAATTTTGACCCTGCAGAAAATTTGCCCAAATTAATCCATCTCCAATGATTTAATTTTTAAACTGTGATGTTCTCCATTGTCTTATACATCATTATATTCACACAGAGAGAAAGTATAAATGGAGCAGTTTTATAAAATGCCACAATTTTAAAATAATTTATCAGTCAGAGGTTTGAAAACTCATTCTGCAGACCGTAATATGGCTATTTAAGATGAAAAGGAATGCAAAAGGGATTACTATAAAATTACAGTAATTTTTTCTTTCCCCAGAGTTGAATAACCAAATAAGCATAACTTCAAGAATGGCAACTGATACTTCATGCTAAAGTAGTGAACAGATGTACAGAACTTCATTAAATATATTTACTGTCTCTTTGCATACAAAGTTAGCAATATGTTCAATATTTCCATTTGAAAATTGTTTCTCAAGTCTATTTAAAAATATTGACAGACTCTGCTCACTAAAATGTAAATATTCCTCAGCACTAGGCCAGAACAGGGTCTGTAAGAGTCACTGAACAATCCCATACCCAGATATTTTCAGTGCTGTCAAGAATGACATATGTTTCAAATGAAACTCCCATTACTTTCCCTCATCCTTCTTTCAGTGCATACCTGGCAAGTTCCTGAGTTATTAGGAATTAATTTAATTCTTGCAATGTTACTACACTGAAATAAAACACCTTTGCATTGCACTGAATATATTCCCCATATAATTCCTACCTGTTACCTGCAACCTGGATTTCTACATCATGAAAAGTGCTACTTAATCCAGAGTCATAACCCAGCCAGGCCACGTGACAAGACCACTAACCTATTTGGCAATGTGGAAGCAAAAAACACTGAAATTGGAAGGACAGATAAAATTAGGAAGATTATGGAATACACAGATTTACTTGCGGTTAAAGAATGCAAACTTGATGAAGTTATATGAACTTCAGCAATCAGGTTATTGAGTTGCATGGAATTTATTCCCAGTAAATCTCACAAATACTAAACCTTCATGTCATTCTTGCATTGACATTGTAAAGATATAAAATGGTTATGTAGAGGACTGAGAGAGAACTAAGACAGAAATGCATTGAAGAACAAGGGATTTCATATTTCTTGATTATGTACTTATTCTATAATACTTTTGGAAATTACAAATAGCTTGTACAACCTAATACCCAGAAGGTAATTTAACTGAGCCTTGAGATTTCTCTGGAGAGTTTACTTTAATGACATCTATTTTGAACAGCACTGAGAAAAACACGTTTTATATTTTTACTGCAAAACCAAGCCTTGCAAGACTTAGGCACATTTATAGCTAAAGTTACTATCAAAGGTGTCATTAGCAGCCACCATCAGCACACCAGACAATTATTTATATCCGTCAGACAGAGTTTTATACAAAATCCCAAAAGAAAATACTATAAAAATTTTGTTATGATACTGACAGACTGGATTTTTATCAAAATACTTTACATGTCCTACTCTTGTAGGGTGATTTGGATCTAATTTTACAGCCACTAAAATCCACTTATGTTGGAGTCACTAAGCTTGCATTAATTCAACACCAGAGAAGGATGTATTATCTGCCTGTGTTATATGTGCGCAATTCTTTATGAATTCTGTTGTGATGTTTTTTCAGACCCAGGAGTAAGTTAATCACAAGAAAGACTATTTGTTGTCATATCCCCTAGAACAGCCATGAAGAGCACAGTGGCAATATTTCCCTGAGGTTTACACATCAATCAGTACAAAATAGTTCATAAAAACACATTTTTCAAGGGAATTTATGGAAATTGGTTTTTTTAATCATGGAAAGCTTTGTAGGTACGGAAAGTGTTTTGCTTGGAATTTTTAAAGGTAGACTGATGGAGTCATACGTACGACCTCCACTGAACTCCAAAGGCACTTCTCACTCCAAGTCTTTTTGATACATATTAATGGTTGCACAGACAACCACACAGACAAAAATTGCTTCTCCAGACAAGAGCACTCCATATATGTTTGAAATGGGAAAACGGAAGAGAGCTTTTCAGAAGGAAGAGGGTTTTCTTAATGGAGGAAAGGAAAGATTTCCCTCTTCCTCCTCCCAGACTTAATTTCCATTATAAATAGTCACTTTTTCAGTAGTACTCTTATTTTGGTTGAGGCTATTTATGTAATATAGTGAATACTGAGAAACAGAGTAGCATATATATGATGAAATTATTTATTTAATGAAATGAGGTTTTATTCATTTCATAGTTTAATATATTCAGTTATTAAAATTGAATAGTGAAGCTAAATTTACACCTCAAAGGCAAAATTACTCAAGTATTAATTCAGCTAAATTACTTATCGCTAGGTAGTCATTGTGCAGTAAATTGTTTATGGACAAGCCTGTAAATTATTATGCTCATCAGCTACTGACACATCTTGTACCATTCTAGATATAAGCTGAGCCTTATTACTTCAGTAAATTAAATGCTTTTTTTTCCAGAAGATATCACATATGACCCAGTTTGCCTATGAGAAGTTAACTTGCATAGCAAATATACTCCATCAATGGAGAATGCACAGAGCAAATCAACCAACTCATTCTGTGGAGATGGACGGCATGGACTCCAGTTCTGGTGAAATCTGAAGACCTTTATTTTGTGTCTCACATCCCTTTTATAGTCTACTACGTGCTAAGCAGTAACTTTCCACTGTTTTACTCCCTTACCATCCCGATTTAGCAAAGCTACCGAGGGTTACAAATATTGACATTGTTTGGTCTGTCTTTGAGATGCACATCCTGCTTCACCTTGCAAACTGCTTTGTTTTGCTAACTAATCTTTACCCTTCATTATTCTCTTTACAGTTTCCAAGGCTCAGGCCGACCAAGGCAATAGCACCTGGTGTTTTCTTCACTGCTCCCAGGGCTTAAGCCAGACCAGGACAATAACACCTGGATCCATATCATTAACTATTTCTATCCCATCACCCACACCATTCAACGATGAAGATATTCATTAGCCAACAAAGTTACAAAAAATCCCACCAAAACCATTTCTCAAACTATTACTTTTTGGATTATCTTTGTTCTGTCTCCACCAAAGCTGACAAGATTTCCTCTACCGAACCATCAATTTAGCTAAAAGACAATATGGTAAAATTTCAAAGATGCTGGGTTATGTAAGAGAAGGAACTGGTCTGTCAGCAAGGGCCCCCAAGAGAGACACTGACAAAGACAAAATCATCATCTGTTGTGCTCTGTTGCACAACAAAATATCCACAAGTTAATAATCAGGCAGCATAGAGTGAACCACAAAATTAGTACCAGTTCTTTTTCCTGTTGCCCTTTGTACTATACACTTCTGGGTAAATAAAGTTTATTTTGCATTTCTAACAAGATTGTTGGTCACAGTTCTCTCTTAGAGGAGGTTTTCCCCTTTCTCTAAATATCCAGACAACAGCGATCATATACTGTATTTACTGATTAAAACTTAATTTACTAACTAACCATTTTGGAACTAAAAGTGAGCAAATGATCTTCACTCACTACAATAGCACAAGACACTACGTGACATCAGATGGAGAGTGCTAGAAGGGATTAATATTGTTGAGGACACAGTTTTCAGACACTGGTAGGTTTTATAGTAAGGCCTTTTTAAACAATTCCAGCCAACCTTGTTTCAATAGCTGTTCTGCAACAGCTTCCAGGCAAAATCCTAGCATAGAAAAAATACATTATTCACACTGATTATTATATGCGTACAAGCATGAAATAGCTGGCCGTACTACTTCTCTCCCAAAAATTCCAGAGCAAAAAGAGCACACACAGTTAGACTGGAAAGCAGTACTTTACAGAGGAAAACATAAAATTAAAGGCAAAATAAACCACCAAAACATCAAGCAGAATTAAAAAAAACCACCCCAAAACCAGGTTTTTGTATTGAGAGAACACCCTCAAGGAGGTCAAAGTTCAACTACACTCAGATCACTCCGGAATAGTTAAAACTGGTGTAAATTAACAATGCTTCTGAAAAAGATATACAAATAATAATGTATTCATTTTGAATTTTGATATTTCAATGTCTTTCACTTTAACTAGCACAAAAAATATTGAGTTTGCACCCAATGGGAAAGCAGAGGGGATAGCTCTGTTGACAACTTCCAAAACCATTCACTTCTTTCGGAGATAAAAGATATAAATGTATTAGAAATGTAAACGCATTCACATGTAAAAAGCTAAGAATGTGAAAACAAAAATGTCAGAACTGGTGGTGCCCAATAAATACATTTCCTACTTTGTCTGGCAGGCTTAATAATGAGTCAAAAAATAGGAACATGAAGCTGAACCTTTATCAAATGTAAATCCTCCTGTAATAATGAAAAATTAGAGACTAGCAAGAGCTTAAAGAAGGATTTCACACTGCCATGAGTTCTCATTAACCAACAGAAGAGTGCTGTTGGTACACACATGATCTCTGTTTATAAAATAAGGTGAGACTACTCTCTATCAATATCTGTCATTTTCAGTAAAGCAGCATTTGGTGCTACTGGCTCCAAGGCAGAAACAAAAGGTCACTTATTTCATGAGTCCACATTAGTTAACTAGTCAGGTTTTACCTCCTAGGAAATAGTATTTGCAGCCATAGTATCTAGATGCTATCTACTCTAGATTTAAATGACATAATATAGTCACAAATATAGCTTTTGTTGAGCAAGGTCCAAGATGTTCTTACTCAGAAACCTTCTCTGCAGCTGAAAAAAAAGCAGCAGTCATCTTATCTGCTCCAACATACATTCTTCATCTACTGATGTATGAAATAAGGTCCTACACATAGATAAGAAAGGTGAAGAATACTACTGAAATACTTTTATCACTTTCAAATTAAACATTGAGGCAAGAAAAATGGTAGAAAAATCACGCAATTACTATAATATGACAGTATTTTTAACTAGGAGAATGTGTTTGTGTAAATACAGTTATAAACCAATGAAAAATAATAAGGATTACATTTTACAGGAAAAAAAATCTTCCTGAGAAGAGAAACTAAGAAAACTGTACATTCTAAGAATTTATCTTCTATCCACTGAATTCACAAATACCTCAGCACCTGATCCGTATCTGCAGTGACCCATTGCCTTTCAACAACTCCAGTTTGTTATTTCCTCTGAAATTTCTTTCCCATCAGGAAACAAACACAGTATTCCCAACTGCCTCCAATATCTGTGAAACAACAACTGGGCAAAAGACACTAACAGTAATTACTGCAACAACTGACTGTCCAGGCCATAAGACCATTAGAATCAGTAAGCTCACGCTGCAATCTTTCCCTTAGTAGGATAGTATTTTTTGTTCTTTTCCTATAATATTCTAATGTTTTATGAAGATTTCAGGAACCCTGTAATTCTCAAGCCACTTCTATGATTTCAAAACTGATGGATTCGACCACTGTTTCAAACCAGTGGAGGAGGAAGGGAGGAAAGACTACAGAATGAGCAAAGTTTTGTCCCCTTAGGAACAAGCCTAAAAAAACAAGAAAACTTTTTCCATGGAACATACAGTAAAATCATACACTATTTCACAGATATCCTGACTGTAAACATATACATACACTGTAAGCTATCGTTTTATATGTCTCACAGATACATGAATTTCAATAGTATATCTGCAATTACAATAATATTTGCTATTGTAATACATAATTCATAGGTTCCTCGATAGAAAAATAGTTGCAATATTATTGCAAAAATTTACCTTGTATATTAACTTGTGCTCAGTATAATTGGGTATCCATAAAATTTTTTGAATGACGTTTCTCACTTGGCAATCCATCACAATACAACCCTGTGACAGAGGTTTCTTCCCTATTCCCTTAAGGTTAAAGATGGTTTCAGTGCCAGCTGCATTATTTCGCAAAATAAGCCTTCCCTATGACAAAGAAAGAAGGAAAAAAAAAAATTTCTGTATTATAAAAGTCTCCTTTGGCTGCCAAATCAACTCCTTTAGTTTATTAGTCTTAAATCCAGATAACAAAGCATGCTTACAAGAAAGTGTTCCTATTGACTTTTCTAGTTCTTAAGCAAACTCTGCTGTTAAACAGAGAAGAAAACTAAATAAACAAATGTGGCGGAAGTTTGTTTAATTATGAAATTAACAATACAAAGCCTTCATATTTCTAGATTTTATATTTCTTGGTTTCTTCCTCGAAGACAAATATCCAAGAAAATATATTCTCATGCATACTTATCCCTCATATAAAATAGAACTTTGCTCAACCATTTCCATCTGTCCTTCAGCTGAAATGTTCTTCATGATTATTTGTCATCAGAGGATTCAAGGCTCTGTGGTTTTAATAATCTTATAACACTGGTTTCCTAAAGCACATTATATTTGGTTGGAAATGCATGCTAATATGCAGGCAAAAATTGTATACTGCTCCTTGCTAAAGGTGTCATAGGTTTTAGTATTTAAAATAGTGATTACTCTGATGGTAAAAGCAGCTGCTACGTAGTGGCTTAACTTGTAACAGAAATTATTTTATGAAACAAAATACCTGTCACATAAATTCACTTGTAATGTATACATACAATGAGAAATAGTCAAGATTATTTCTTTATTACTTAGGTAATTAGATATAATTTAACATATGTATTTACATTCAGATTAACACAATGTATATTTTTATGATCAAAGTTCAGGATCTCTACAGAGTAACTTCTTCCATTAAAATGGAGGGTTTGATAGGAAAGCAAATAAAGGAAGAAATAATAGAGGGCGGTGGGGAAATCCATCATGCCTAATCGTAAGCTTTGCAAAGTTAGTTCTTCAATTTTTTTACTTCAGCTAGTAGGTAATCTGTCAATTTCTGACTCTCAAGTAGATGCTTAATATTAGCAACTGCCTAACCACTTTCATAATTTGGACACTGATGCAAATTTCATTGATAGAAGCATCCTTTTCAAACATTGAAACTAATTTCCTTCTTACCATTATAACACACTCAGCAATAGGCTTGAACATGAGAGGATACAAAGCTGTTTCACGCAGACCCACATTTATTAGAGGAGGGCCATAAAAACCTTGTCCTTCCAAAATTGCTTCAAGTTTCCAGTCCTGAGTGGATAAGTTACTCTGAAATCAAAGTGAAGATGTATCTTATATTACGCATTTAAAGCTCTTACCATGCATTTCAGCTTTTACTTGCAGTTATCACCAAATAGGAGCACAGTACTCATTCCTCTTTACCTTCTCTTTGTAAGTCTTCCAAGCTCAGCTATCTCAATCTAAGAAACTAAAAACCACCACCTGTGGTCACCAGAGCTACCTCATGGCACCTCATGGCAGTGCATGACACCTGCGGTATTCTATATCTAAGGTTTGATTAATACATATGATTAATGCTTAATTCTTAGTTGATAAGAGGCAAACTTCCTAGTAGTTGACCATAAATGCCTGTTCGGAATGTTAAGATGTGTGTAGTGCCCCAGTTTTTCAAAACACTTCCATCACTGTGGTCTTCAACTCTGTAATAACAATGGCATCATCTCTGGTAAGGGAAAAAGGAATTAGCAGCTATCCTCATCCTAAGGAAAAAAAGAAAGATGAAGAAAGGCAACAAAAGATTACATATATTGCCTTTTTTTTTTTTCGTTTTCTTCTTCACAATATCAGGAACAACCTTACTCATTTGAAAACCAGCCTGACCCATTTCAAAACTGACAGGTCATCAGCCTTTGCTAATCTACTGTTTTAAAAGGTGGGATAGAGGAACCATAGTTCAAATTTCAGGAAATATTATACCATTTTTATCTCTTGAAGATTCTCTATCCTTTCTCTCATAGCTTATGCTCCTTCCTTTTCTTTTTTTTTCCCTCTTAAGCTGAAGTTCTCTAAAATTTGAGCATCATTTTCTAAAGGGGAATGATATTCCTACCTACACTCTATCTTCACTACATGGTCTTACTTCTTACGTGTCAAGGGTTTTCTGTAAAAAATAGATATGATAAAGCTATATATGATATATTGCCTAGACTTGCCATATTTTTAAAATTGTATGCAATCTAGTTCTTCTATTTCGCTTCTCAATCTTTTTTTTTCCGTAAACAAGACATTTATTCTCTAGATTAAACTAATTTTTCACTTTCAATGTGATAACATTATTAGCACATTAACATTTCCCAGGACAGAAGTGAAACATTAGAAATAAGCCCATAAAACTAACTATTTACTTTAACAATTGCCATAAACTATTTTTACAATCAAGCTTTATATAATGTCCAATATGAACATTAAGTAATAACACTCCAGTCAGCATTTACATGCATTTGTGCATTTTACAACTGTAAATTTTAACATTACTGATCCAGAATTTAGTTTTTTTAAAATCTTGAATCTTAGTTTAGTTTCTAGTAGTAAAGTGAACTTACAATTGGAATATTTTGAATCACTGCTTGGTAAGCTGGAGTTAGAAATTCAAGCTCTGCTTCAGCATTGTCTGTATTCACTACACATTCAATCTCATAAACACGAACATCAGAGGAGGATTTCAGAAGAATCTGACAGTGGTAGCAGCCGGCATACTGAGGACTGAATTTTATAGGAAGGTCAACTGTATCACTCCTGTCTAAAAACAAAACCAAAAAATCATAACGTTGTAAAGCTTTTAACAAAGACTGAATTCACAAGCATAATCTAGAGAAAGTACTGCTCCCCAGAAGTACATGCAACAATTTACAGCAAACAACAGAGTTTTAGGACTGTCATCATGTAAGCAAATTGTTATTTTTCCTTAAAAAAAGGTATACATAAGCATCTAAACAAACTTTTCTATTGGTTTTAGTAGTGCACAGAGAGAAGTGCTTTTAAAAGGTCTATTAAATCCAGTAGAAAAGTTTACTGCATACGAATTTTTGTAAAAAACAAAAAGCATACATGCTTCCGTAGAATCATGTGATGGTTTAGGTTGGAAAGGACCTTAAGTTCATCTAGTTCCAACCCCCTGCCATGAGCAGGGACACCTTCCACTAGACAAGGCTGTTCAAAGCCCCATCCAAGCTTGCCACGAGCACTGCCAGAGCTGGAGCATTCACAACTTCCTGGGGCAGCTTGCTCCAGCACCTCACCACCCTCACAGTAAAGAATTTCTTTCTTATATCTTACAGTATTCTCACAGTAAAGAATTTCTTTCTTATATCTTATGTCTCTCCTGTTTAAGTTACCCCTTGTTCTATCACTACATTCCCTGATGAAGAGTCCCTCTCCAGGATCCCTGTAGGCCCCCTTCAGATACTGGAAGGCTGCTGTGAAGTCTCTACGCAACCTCTTCTCCAGGCTGAATAGCCCAAATTTCTTCAGTCTGTCTTCATATGGGAAGTCGTGGCCCTCCTCTGGACTTGCTTCAGTTTTAATAGTCAGTGCAATTTTGTCAACAATTACCATGAGACATATCAGAGACAATACAGTGTATTTGGCTAATAACAGCCCCAACAATGGCTGTAATTCTGTTCAGTAGTTCTCATGAGAGCTACTCCTTAGAATTATTCTATGCGCAAATTTTCACTGAAAGTGTGAGCTTCTGAAAAGTCCAAGCTGGAAGAGAATCACGGGAAGTCCCATTTCGCCAATTTGCAGCACACAGGAAAAACTTCCCACAATAATCTTTAGAGTTAGGAAGAAGCAATACAAATGCTTTTTGTCCATCTTTAGACACAGCTGGGTCTAACAAGTCTGCAGCTGACTTCCTCCTCTGCTCTTGCTTACAGAAAGGAGCAAACTCTTCACAGTATTTTAAGCCCTTTCATTAGCCCTGGTGGGACACATTCTAAAAAAGGAAAGTCACGTGGTACATGAGGAAATCCAGTAACTGTAGTTTTATACGTAACAAAGACTGTTTCTTTTCACTGTTTTCAAAGCTTAGAAACCAATGCCTAAATTTTGAAAAGATGATGAAGGTCAGAGACTGCCCTGGGTTCAGCAGTAGCAGCCATTTTTCTCCTTCTTAGTAGCTGGTGCAGTGCTGTGTTTCTGACTTTCAGCCTTAGAACAGCACGGGTAACACCGATGTTTTTAGTTGCTGCTCAGTAATGTTTACTCTGACCAAGGACTTTCTGAGCCTCATGCTCTGC